>JAKUCV010007832.1:97803-132074 GCA_028386065.3 Turnera subulata | reverse complement strand
GGGAGAAAGGAAGGTAGTGCTTGCGCCACTATCTCCCAAGGATGTCTATGAGGATCAGTTGTTTATGCATAAGTCTGTGGAGGCTTGGAAAAAGGAAAAGATGGCTAGTTTAGCCAAACTCAGTAAGGTTGAGGGGAAAGCCGAGGGCTTTGCAAAAGGAGAGCAAAAACTGAGTGAGAAAAAGAGAGAAAATTTCTATCCAAGTTCGAGGGATTTGAGGGTAGCTTGTGAGAACAAACGAGAGATTTTGGTACTCTTGTATAAGGGAACTTATTTTAGTACAGCTGACCTTGACCAAGAATTGCCTAGTTGTATTGTTTCTCTTTTGCAGGATTATGCGGATGTCTTTCCAGAGGAACTGCCTAGGGAGTTGCCACCATTAAGGGGCATTGAGCATCAAATTGATTTCATTCCTGGTGCTCAAATCCCAAATCGGCCAGCATATAGGGCCAATCCGGAGGAGACAAAAGAGATACAAACACAAGTAGAGGACTTGCTCGCTAAGGGGCTGATTCGAGAGAGCCTCTCACCATGTGCTGTACCCGTAATTCTTGTTCCAAAGAGGGAGGGCACTTGGCGAATGTGCGTTGATTGTCGAGCTGTCAACAAAATAACGGTAAAGTATCGCCATCCCATTCCTAGATTAGATGACATGTTTGATGAATTACATGGTGCATGCATATTTACTAAGATTGATCTCATGAGTAGATATCATCAAATTCGCATGAAAATTGGGGATGAATGGAAGACTGCATTTAAGACTAAGTATGGGTTGTATGAATGGTTGGTAATGCCTTTTGGGCTAACTAATGCACCTAGTACTTTTATGCGCTTAATGAATCATGTTTTGCGTCATTTTATTGGAAAGTTTGTTGTTGTGTACTTTGATGATATTTTGATCTATAGCAAGAATGTCGATGAACATATGGACCATCTTAGGCTAGTATTGGATGCACTTAGGGCTGAGAGGTTGTTTGCTAAGCTTAAGAAGTGTACATTTTGCATGGATCGTGTTGTCTTTCTTGGTTATGTTGTTAGTGCTAATGGGATAGAAGTTGATCAAGAGAAGGTGAAAGCCATTAAGGAGTGGCCCACACCTACTACTGTCTCTGAGGTAAGATCTTTTCATGGACTTGCTAGTTTTTATAGGAGGTTTGTGAAGGATTTTAGCACCATTGCTGGACCATTGAATGAAATTGTCAAAAAGGAAGTTGGGTTTAAGTGGGGTGATGCACAGGCGCAGGCATTTGAGACTTTAAAAGAAAAATTATGTTCTGCTCCTATTCTTAAATTGCCTAACTTTGACTCTACTTTTGAGATTGAGTGTGATGCCTCTGGTATAGGCATAGGTGCTGTTCTTTTGCAGGAAAAGAAACCTATTGCTTATTTTAGTGAGAAACTGAAGGGAGCTCAACTCAACTACTCTACCTATGACAAGGAGCTTTATGCATTGGTGAGAGCACTACAAACATGGCAGCATTACCTGTGGCCTAAGGAATTCGTGATCCACACCGATCATGAGAGCTTAAAATATTTGAAGGGGCAAGGTAAGCTGAATAAGAGGCATGCCAAGTGGTTGGAATTCATCGAGACATTCCCTTATGTGGTGCGCTATAAGCAAGGTAAGGATAATGTAGTTGCTGATGCATTATCTAGGAGGTATGCTCTAATCTCTTCTCTTAGTTCTAAGTTGATTGGATTTGAGTATATTAAGGACTTGTATAAATCTGATCCTGACTTTGCTAATGTGTACAAAGCATGTGAACAATCTGGTTTTCAAAAGTTTTATAGAGATAATGAGTATTTATTTCGCGAGAATAAACTTTGCATTCCTGCTTGTTCTATGCGTGAGCTTTTGGTTAGGGAGTCTCATGATGGTGGCTTGATGGGTCACTTCGGTATTGCTAAAACCCTTGACATTCTGCAGGAACATTTTTATTGGCCTAACATGAAGAAGAATGTTGAGCAGGTTTGTAATGGGTGTGTCACATGTCGACACGCAAAATCTAGGGTGCAACCTCATGGGTTGTACACTCCTTTACCTGTTCCTGATGTTCCTTGGACTGATTTATCTATGGACTTCGTGATTGGTTTGCCTAGGACACGGAAAGGTCGTGATAGCATCTTTGTTGTTGTTGATAGGTTTAGTAAAATGGCTCATTTTATTGCTTGTCATAAAACTGATGATGCTTCACATGTTGCTGATTTGTTCTTTAGAGATGTAGTTCGATTGCATGGCATTCCTAGGACAATTGTTTCTGATCGGGATACTAAGTTCTTGAGTCACTTTTGGCGAGTTTTGTGGAGTAGGTTAGGGACCAAGTTGTTGTTTTCTACTTCTTGTCATCCTCAAACTGATGGTCAAACTGAAGTGGTTAATAGAACTCTAGGATCTTTATTGCGTGCTGTTGTGGGAAAGAATTTGAACACTTGGGAAGATTGTTTGCCATTGATTGAGTTTGCTTATAACAGGAGCATTCATTCTTCTACTGGTTATTCTCCATTTGAGATTGTGTATGGTTTTAACCCACTAACCCCTTTGGATTTGTTGCCTTTACCTTTGAATGAGATTGTTAATGTAGATGGGCATCAAAGAGCTAAGTCGGTTAAGGCTATTCATGAGAAGGCTCGGAAGCACATTGAGGAGAAGAACACTAAAGTAGCACAAAGAGCTAATCGTGGACGCAAGCTTGTTAAGTTTGAACCTGGAGATTGGGTTTGGGTGCACTTTAGGAAGGAGAGGTTTCCTCATCATAGGAAATCTAAATTGGATCCAAGAGGAGATGGTCCTTTTCAAGTGTTGGAGCGCATCAATGACAACGCTTATAAGATAGATCTGCCTGGTGAGTATGCTGTGAGTGCTACTTTCAACGTTGCTGATCTTTCTCCCTTTGACACTGCAGGTTTAGATTCGAGGGCGAATCCTTTTGAGGAGGGAGGGGATGATACGAGCAAGCCAATTCCAAGTGGAACTCAAGATCGTGATGATGCCATTAGCTTGCCTCAAGGACCAGTCACGAGGGCTCGGTTGAAGAAGATAAAGAATCTCATGTTACATTATGCTCAAACTTGGGTCAATCGGGAGTTGCAAGAAGATAAGTTGGACAAGTTTGGAGATGAATTTAAAGAGATTCCTAAGTTTGTGAGCATTTTGAAGGATTCAAGTCAAAAGTAGCCGTTTTTACCGTTCAACCGGAAAGTTACTGTTCACGCCGGAAATTACTATTCACTGTCGGAAATTACTATTCACTGCCGGCGTTTACTATTCATTTTCAGGTTGGAAAATTCACTTTGGAGCTAAAGATTCCCACTAGTGTGGTTGGTGTGGTTGGTGTTAGTGTGGTTGGTGTGGTTGGTGTTAGTGTGGTTGGTGTGCATTAAAGAAAACAAAAGATGATTAGTGCTTGTTTAGTGCTTGTATTTAAAATTCAATCCTTTGCTTTTTGGCTTCTATAAAAGCCAACAATGTACCAAGTTTGAAATCAGATTGTATGAATGAAATTTGAGTGATTTTAAGGAAGCTAAATGCTTACCTTTGGAGTGTTTCTTGATTGAGTGATTCAATCAAAACAAGAGAGGGATTCTCTTGACTTTACTCTTTAGGATTGATTTCTCTTATCAAGTGTTATTACTTGTGGTGATTAATCAACTCCTTGTATTCCTCATTATTTGTTGCCTAATCCTTTGAGTTTAGGAGGTGAAGAATAGGAATACTAAACCCTAGTTTGATTGGAGATTGGAGGTCTTGGGATCAATTAGTTGCAGAGGTGAACCTAGTGGAATTCTAGGGTTGTTGCTGCATCAGAGGCTTACGTGAGACGTGAAGCATCAGATAAACTCGGCCCTAAATCCGACAAGTGCCTCTTTGTAGGATACCCTAAGGAAACTAAAGGGTATTATTTCTATAATCCTTTAGAGCACAAAGAGTTTGTTGCTCGGACTGCTATTTTTCTAGAAAGAGAATTTATTTCTAGAAGAATCAGTAGGAGGAAAATAAAACTCGAAGAAGTTCGAGATATAGAGGCTGAGATGGAACAAGGACAAGAACCACAAGATGTTGTGGATGAGAATCCTCTACCTATAACACATGGACCGCGTAGGTCGGATAGGATTCGGTATGAGCCTGAGAGATATGGATTTCTTATGACTCATACTGGAGATGTGATGCTCATAGATGAGGATGAGCCCACTTTCTATCAGTAGGCCATTACGGCTTCGGACTCCAAGAAGTGGCTAGAAGCCATGAATTCGGAAATGGAATCCATGTATGAGAACAAGGTATGGGCCTTGGTTGATCCACCCGAAGGGGTAAAACCCATAGGGTGCAAATGGGTCTTTAAGAAAAAGACCGACATGGATGGTAATGTGATTACCTATAAAGGGCGATTGGTTGCGAAAGGTTTCAAACAAGTTCATGGTATAGACTGTGATGAAACTTTCTCACCAGTTGCCATGGTTAAATCCATCCGGATTCTGTTGGCCATAGCCGCATACCATGATTATGAGATATGGCAAATGGATGTCAAAACCGCTTTCCTTAATGGAAATTTTTAGAGGATGTGTACATCACACAACCTGAAGGTTTTGTCGATCCAGAGAATGCTAATATGGTATGCAAGTTGCAAAGATTCATTTATGGGTTGAAGCAAGCTTCTAGGAGTTGGAATCATCGTTTTAATGAAGTTATCAAAGAGTTTGGTTTCACTAAGAACGAAGATGAACCATGTGTTTACAAGAAGGTTAGTGGGAGCATTATTGTTTTCCTGTTGTTGTATGTTGACGACATCCTACTTATTGGGAATCACATTCCGACACTACAGTCTGTAAAGGCTTGGTTAGGGAAGAATTTCACAATGAAGGACTTAGGAGAAGCAGCCTATGTGTTAGGCATAAAGATCTATAGTGATAGATCCAAAAGGCTTCTCGGGCTAAGTCAGAGTACATATATTGACAAAGTGCTAAAGAGGTTTAGCAAGCAAGATTCCAAGAAAGGATTTTTGCCCTTGTCACATGGCGTAGCTCTCTCAAAGAATCAATGTCCTAGTACGACTAAGGAGAGAGAGAGGATGAGTAAGATTCCTTATGCTTCTGCAATAGGATCTATCATGTATGCCATGCTATGTACTCGACCGGATGTCGCTTATGCTTTGAGTGTCACAAGCAGATACCAAGCTGATCCCGGTGAGATTCACTGGACAGCAGTTAAGTACATCCTTAAGTACTTGAGAAGGACTAAGGATGCATTCCTGGTTTACGGAAGCGTGGATGAGCTTGTTGTAAAGGGTTACACAGATGCTAGCTTCCAAACTGACAGGAATGACTTTAGATCGCAATCAGGTTATGTGTTTTGTCTTGGAGATGGTGCTGTGAGCTGGAAGAGTTCTAAGCAAGATACAGTTGCCAACTCTACAACTAAGGTTGTACAAAGTTCCTTCTGAGAACTTCGTAGCAGATCCTTTGGCTGAGCCTTTCACACAGCAGAAGCATGATGGTCATGCAACATCCATTGGTATTAGAAACATGGATGATTGGCTTTAGTGCAAGTGGGAGATTGTTAGTAATATGCCCAAAAGCCAATCAATCGATGATTGTATGAGTCATGTATATACATTAAGGTTATTCCAATAAATATGATTATGAGATAATCACTTGCACATATTTATAACCCTAGAATACTTTGTATTCTTAAAATGTCCCTAGTCGATTATTATTATGGATGGGTTGTAATAATAAATTAAGACTAGCGTAAGTTGAGAATTATATGAGATATGAATTCTACATACGGGTACAAGTTAGAGAACTTGTGGACTGGACTGACCCACATAAGAACCCTATATGGAACGTTATATGATAGTCATTAGTGGTTCTTTTATATGTATTCTCCTTAGACCTAAGATCATCAAGGTTCCCAACATAAGAGTCGTATACTTATGGGTAATCATTGGGTATATGATAAATGTGTAGTGGGTTTTGATTGATCAAAATGGGATTCCTCTGACCCATATAACGGGTATATTATCAGATGGGCCTCTTGATAGAGTTAAACTGTAAATGCATGGCCATGCTCGGATTATATGATATGGTGATATCATTAGGATCCGTTTTACACAGTTAACTCGGGGATCAAGAAACTAAGATTAAACATATACTAGATTGACATTTTCCATGTCTCGGTTTAATCTTGATAATGGGACGAATGGACGATGACATGTTTCCGAGGCATATTGAATCAGTACTGATCTTGTCGTTCGGGTAGCAATGATGTGTTGCTAGACGCCGCTCTTTGCTTATAATTGTAAATGAGTTTACAATTATTGCCGGACGTTACAAGTGCCTACAGGGTGACACACTTAGAATCGTTGAATCGAGCAGGTGGTTGAACCGTGGTTGGTCCAAGGCTCGACCAGGTGTGGTTGGACCGTGGTTGGACCAGGGTCGTTTTGGGCTGGTTTGATACAATAATTTTCAGAATTATTGAGCCAAACCTGATTACTTGTGATGTGTAATCCCAGTAGTGCTTAGTGGTAGACAAGATAATGGGTATCTTAATCATGATGGGCCATTATGTTGGCCATTAGCCTAAGCACTAATTGAGTGGCATAATTAGATTGTGCTTTGGTTTTTTTGGCTGATAGCATTCTGGTTTTTCAGAGCCTTGAGAGTTTTTTTCAGACCAGTAAGAACACACACAAACACTCACCCATTCTTTGAGAAAGAAAGTAACACCACATAGCCCCCGGAAATCCGTAGCTAGCACTATGGTTCGGGAGTGCTCGGGGGTTGGAGATCGTGAGACGATTCCGGCCGGTGATTGTTGGTTCGTGTGGATACCGTAGAGGAGCAGGATATCCTTCCGGCTCTAGCTGATTTGGTTCTTCAGTTAGGTGAAAATCCTAACCGTTTCAGGTATGTTTGTTTTTGTTGTTCGGTTTAGTTGCTTCACTTGGATCCTTCATGTGTTTCCGGGTTTCCGCTGTGCATTTGTTGTATTTAGATTGTCTATTTTGCATGACCGGAAACTTACACAATAGCCCAGTGATGTGGGTAAAATCTACAGGAGTCATCGTCTTCTCACCACAACCGAAATAGAAAGTATTGGTGGTATCCCACCACCTCTCGCCAAGAGCTGATATAGCCTGCAGGTCAACTCTACTCCTCGAAAAGTGCGGAAGAAGTCTTATAACCCAACTCTCTCAATGATTTCTCGAACAGGCCTGTCCTTTCTCACATGCTCAAGGATGAGGTGGTGGGCATTAGCTCTGGCATGATTTTGCTGCCTATCCTTCAAGTCCTGTGTAGATGCACCAAAAGAAGTCAGTACTCACGTCAACCCAGGTTCACCAAGAGCAAACCAAGACTACATACATTAAGACATGCATCGTAGGGATGGGATTACACACTTACATCATGCATTCCAACATTATAGCCAAGTTTTATTTACGGGTCAAAACACAAGAAAATCACAAAAACCCGCCCCGACGAAGTTCAAAATTGGCCAAAATTGGGACAAGCCCATTAATACCCAGTCACCCAACACCAATTCCTTGCACTCGCAATTTCAAAACAACATCAGAATCACTCACAATCCCCAAATTTCACCAAGAACCCTAAACCCCCAATTTTGATAGAACCTCAATGCGTGATTTTTTATGTTTAATCCATGGAACGAGTATAGGGGAAAGTATTCTAGACATCTTAGGAGCATTTCAAAGCATTCAAAAACAACATGCATCACAGAAATTCAAATTCAAGGGGCATGTGGGCATAAACTCGAAAAATCAATCAAAGCCTAAATTCAAGAAGTTTTTGGGTTTAGAAATCACTTACTTGAACTTTGTGGAGTTGGGAGGAGATGTGTCTACTAGGAGATTTCAACAATAGGCTTGGATTCTCCTCTGGGTCGGATTCGGGACGGTATTTCCTCATGGTCTCTTCCCGCGATTTAGAGGGATTTGATGATGATGACGCCATGGATGAGGATTGGGAGAAGTAGGAAGATGTTTCAGAGTGTTTTGAGAATAATGGGAGGAGAGAAAATTGAAAGAATTTGGGGTTGGAGAGGGAATGAATGAGGAATGAGGAGAGTATGAGAAAAAGGGGCTTTTAAACCCGAAACAGAGCCGACAATCATGACGAGAAGACTGTCGGGCTCTAGCAGGCCTTCTCACATGACCGTCACCCACCTGTTTGGGCTCCTCTTTAATTTTTCACGGGCCTTGTGTCTCAGAACGACCTTTCCTCCAAGATAAAACCCTGTATGCATATTTTTGGGTCCCAAATAATGAGATACATTGCTTGAATTGAATAAACCCCTTGTGGTGTCTATTGTCTTGAGTCTGCGGAAAATCCAGGATTAGGGGCACAATCCCCATTCATTTTGATAAACATGTACTAGGGGCACACTAAATCCCACCTCTCAATCATAGCGAGATACTAAGGGTACCACACCCCACTTTTTGCTTGTATGTCTCAAGGGGCACAACATACATATGGCGATTCTCAAAACTAGTAAGTAGGGGCAGGGCATCCAGATAGTCTAATTGTGAGACTTCACCTTTTCATAAACCTGAGAGATTATGTGGGAACCAGAAATACCAGGATAACCCAGACACATCCAACCCGAACCCGAGAATGGGAGGAACCTAGAAGTGAGGCAATCGGACCATGAGAAGACACCTAGATGTGAGACACCCAAAGACGAGAGGAACCCAATTAGGAGAGTCTAGTCAAAAGCCAAAGATCTATTCTATGCAACTCTGAGGAAACCTAGTTGACCAAACCACTATCCTTCGCCAAGAGATGAAAAGACCCAGCCGATAGATAAATGAGAGAATCCAGCTGAAAGCCGATAACCAGGTTATTGCAACCCGAGTCCAGAGAGAACCTTGAGAGAATTGGGAGAGAACCCAAAGCCGGGTCCCAGCACCCGCAAACCTTAAGATGAGGGAAACCATGAGAGAAGCCACCTAGGAGAGGGCACCTAGTTAGGAAAGCCAAAGACCCAGTCTTTGCAAACCCGAGAGACGAAGAACTCGATTGAGAGAGAACCCAACAAAAAAAAAAAGATAACCCAGTCCTCGCACCTTGAGAGATGAGGGAGTCCAGCCAAAGTCGAGGACCCGATCCTTACAACCCTGAGTAGAGCCTAGAAAAAGCCGCCCATGAGATGAAGAAACCGGTCCAGAGAGAAACCAATAAGTCGGGAACCCAGTAGAATCAAATGAGAAAAAACCAAAGAGGAGTGAACTCAACCAAAAAAAATGAGGGAATCCAACCCAAAGACCCAAATTTTGCAAATCTGAGTGATGAGGGCACCCAGCCGAGTAGGAACACAGTTGAGAAAGCCAAAGACCTAGTCTTTGCAAACCCGAGGGGAACCCAGTTAAGAGTCCAGCCCAGTTAGGAGAGTTTAGCTGAAAGCCAAAGACCAGGTCTTTGTACACCAAAAGAGAACCAACAAATCCATGATGAGAGAACAGGAGGTACCTAGAAGTGAGGCAACCAGACTATGAGTTGACACTCAGAAGTAAGGTAACCAGACCATGAGAAGCCACCTAGGGGAAGGCACCCAGTCAAGTAGGCACCCAGTTAAAAAAGCCAGGAATTCGGTAAAACCAAATGAGAGAAAACCGTGAGGGAGTCCAGATGCGAGGGAGTCTAGAAAAAGATGAATCGTGAGTAGAGAAGGCAAACCAAAGACAAAGGTATCTAGATGCAATAGATCCTATGGACATCGATGTTCTTGAGTTCCAGAAGTCTCAAACATCGATGTTTAAACGTTAGACATCGATGTTTAAAACTACTGCCAAGTTTTTGGACCTTCGGAACTTGCCAACATCGATGCTCAGGTCAGGACATCGATGTTCTTGAGTTCCCGAGGCCAATGGACCTTCGAAACTTTCCAACATCGATGTTCAAGAACCTAACATCGATGTTCTTGAGCTCTGCCAAATAGTTTGGAGCTTCAGAGCATCAGAACATCGATGATCAGATCAAGATATCGATGTTCTTGAGTTCCAAAGGCCATTGGACATCGATGTTCAAGCTAGGACATCGATGTTCATGAGCAATCCCAAGTGGTTGGGGAGAATCAGATTCTCACAACATCAATGTTCACTGTTAGACATCGATGTTCTCATGTAATTTTGGTTTCCAAACTTACATAACATCAATATATGATTAGTGAATTACATGCATGACATGTATGGATACACTTGTTGACAAGTATTCATCATTGCTTAGATCAACTTTTGATAGGTTTTGCCAAAGCAAAGTGCCAATGTTTATCCTAGCAAGATGTGATGGCATAATTGTTATGCATGGAATCACTTGTTGAATTAAATAGTAAGTTCTTAGTTGCCTTCCATGATAAGCACTCATCATTGCTTAGATCAACACTTGGTAGGTTTTGCCAAGGCAAGGTGCCAATGTTTATCTTAGCAAGGTGCGACTGGATAATTGTAATATCTGAACTGCTTATTGTGGATTTGGACTTAACTAGGTCATCTCAATAGGATTGAGGACTTAGAGGCAAAGAGTTGAGCTAAGTCTATTAGATAGACATGAACAAGTGTTGTTCACTCAACTATCCAAGAGTTACATGAGAAGTAATTGACAAGAGTTGTCTACCTAAATAGCTATGATGTAAGCGATTAGCCAAAGCTGACTTATATTGTGGTGAAATATGGATCTTGGCCTACTTATGATTATTTTGATTCATAGTAGGAGCATCATTTAATAGAATTCCTTATTAAATAATTTTGTATACATGACTATTATTTGTGTGAGTTGATCATTGTTGTAGAGTTACCATGGCACAAAACACTGGCACATTATCATTGCGATCGGTCCTTGAGAAGGACAAGCTGAATGGGAATAGTTTCCTAGAGTGGCAACACATTTTTTAGGATAGTCCTCAAACAAGAAAAGTTGTATGTCCTTGAAGGGCCTGTTCCTAATGTACTGGTGCCTAATGCTCCTAGGGCAGAAAGGGATGCTTACAAGAAGCATGTTGATGATGCGTTGGATGTTGCATGCCTTATGCTAATTACCATGGACACTGAGCTTCAGAAGCTACATGAGAACATGGGGGCGTTCGACATGATCGAGCACCTGAAAATGCTCTTGAAAAAGCAAGCAAGGCATAAAAGGTACGAGACCTCTAAGGCTTTATACCAATGCAAGATGGTTGAGTCGTCACCCGTGAGAACTCATGTGCTCAAAATGATTGGATACATTGAGAGCCTTGAGGATCTTGTTTTGCTTTTGCAAAAGGGGTTGGCTGTTGATCTAGTCCTGCAATCGTTGCCGGATAGTCATAGCCAATTTTGCCATATGACAAATTATTGTCTGAGTTGCTAAATATGTAGGGAACAGTTGAGCAACAAATGAAGGCAAACAATTCCAACATTATGATGATTGGAAAAGGCAAAGGAAAGGGTATAGCAAAGTTTTACAAGAAGGAGAAATGTGCCAAATAGTTTGGTGCATGTGCATCTTCTTGTTCTCATGTGCTGAAACTCAAGGGTGGTATTGCAAAGGAAGGATATTGTTTCCATTGCAACAAACACGGCCACTGCAAACGCAACTGCCCTGTTTACCTTGAAGAGGTAAAGAAATAGAAGAGAAGTAAGTCTTCCGCTATAGGTATTTTGTTACAGAGGCTAGTATCTCTATCTCTACATCATGGGTATTAGATACCGGATGTCGTTCTCACATTTGGTTAAATGTGAAGGAACTGAGAAAGAGTAGGAGATTGGCAAAGGGTTAGATAGACCTACGTGTCCAAAATGGAGCAAGAGTTGCGACATTAGCCGTAGGGACTTACTATCTATCCTTACCGAGTGGTTTGGTCTTAGAACTGGACAATTGTTATTATGTACCTACCATAAATAGGAATTTGATTTCTGTGTCTTGTATGGACAAGAAAGGCTTTTCATTGAAAAATAAAGAACAATTGTTGTTCTATTTATTTCAATGATATTTACTATAGTGGTGCATATTTAAGCAATGGTTTGTATGTTCTAAACCTAGAAACACCTATCTATAACATTAATACGAAGAAGGTTAGAACGAGCGATTCTAATGAAACCTACCTTTGCCATTGTTGTTTAGGCCATATAGACGAGACTTGTATTTCTAAATTCCATAAAGATGGACTTTTAGACTCATTTGATTTTGAATCATGTGAGACATGTGAGTCATGTTTATTAGGCAAAATGACGAAGGCTCCCTTTACTGGTAAAGGTGAAAGAGCTTCAGACATATTAGGTAATATATATTCTAAATGTATGCGGACATATGTCTACACAGGCTAGAGGTGGTTTTCAGTACTTCATTATATTTACTAATGATTACAGTAGATATGGCTATGTGTATCTAAAGAAACACAGGTCAGAATCCTTTGAAAAGTTCAAGGAATTCAAGAATGAAGTACAGAATCATCTCGGTAAGAGTATTAAAATGCTTCGATCGGTTCGAGAAGGTGAATACTTAGACCGAGAATTTCTTAATCATCTAAAGCAATGTGGTATAGTATCACAGCTTACTCCACCAGGTACACCTCAGTGAAACGGTGTATCTGAAAGGAGGAATAGAACTTTGTTAGACATGGTTCGATCTATGATGAGTCAAGCTGACCTTCCTTCTTTTTGGGGACATGCATTGTTGAGTGCTGCATTTACACTTAACCATATTCCATCTAAACCGGTTGAGAAGACACCATATGAGATATGGATAGGGAGGCGCCCCATTTTGTCTTTTATGAGGATATGGGGTTGTGAGGCTTTCGTGAGACGAGAAGCATCAGATAAACTCGGCCCTAAATCCGTCAAATGCCTCTTTGTTGGATATCCTAAGGAAACTAAAGAATATTATTTCTATAATCCCACAGAGCACAAAGTATTTGTTGCTAGTACTGCTATTTTTCTAGAAAGAAAATTCAATTCTAGAAAGAACAGTGGGAGGAAAATAGAACTCGAAGAAGTTCGAGGTATAGAGGCTGAGATGGAACATGGACAGGAACCACAAGATGTTGTGGGTGAAAAACTTGTGCCTGTAACACAGGGACTACGTAGGTCTGATAGGATTCGGCATGAGCCTGAGAGATATGGATTTCTTGTGACTCATACTGGAGACGTGATGCTCATAGGAGAGGATGAGCCCACTTCCTATCAGCAGGCTATTACGGGTCCAAACTCTAAGAAGTGGCTAGAGGCCATGAATTTGGAGATGGAATCCATGTATGAAAACAAGGTATGGACCTTGGTTGATCCACCTGAAGGAGTGAAACCCATAGGGTGCAAATGGGTCTTTAGGAAAAAGACCGACATGGATGGTAATGTGATTACCTTTAAAGGGCGATTGGTTGCGAAAGGTTCCAAACTAGTTCATGGTACTGACTATGATGAAACTTTTTCACCAATTGCCATGGTTAAATCCATCCGGATTCTATTGGCTATAGCAGCATACCATGATTATATGATATGGCAAATGGATGTCAAAACCGTTTTCTTTAACGGAAATCTTTTAGAGGATGTGTACATGACACAACCTGAAGGTTTTGTCGATTCAAAGAATGCTAACAAGGTATGCAAGTTGCAAAGATCCATTTATGGATTAAAGCAAGCTTCTAGGGGTTGGAATCTTCGTTTTGATAAAGTAATCAAACAGTTTGGTTTCATTAAAAATGAAGAAGAGCCATGTGTTTACAAGAAGGTTAGTGGGAGCACTATTGTTTTCTTGTTGTTGTATGTTGACGACATTCTACTCATTGGGAATGATATTCCAACACTACAGTCTATAAAGACTTGGTTAAGAAAGAATTTCTCAATGAAGGACCTTGGAGAAGCTGCCTATGTGTTAGGTATAAAGATCTATAGAGATAGATCCAAAAGGCTTCTCGGGCTAAGTTAGAGTACGTATATTGTCAAGGTGCTAAAGAGGTTTGGCATGCAAGATTCCAAGAAAGGTTTCTTGCCCATGTCACATGGCGTATCTCTCTCAAAGAATCAATGTCCTAGTACATCTAAGGAGAGAGAGCGGATGAGTAAGATCCCTTATGCTTCTGCAATAGGATCTATCATGTATGCCATGCTATGCACCCGACCGGATGTCGCATATGCTTTGACTATCACAAGCAGATATCAATCTGACCCCGGTGAAAGTCACTGGACAGCGGTTAAAAAACATCCTTAAGTACTTGGGAAGGACTAAGGATGCATTCCTTGTGTATGGAAGCGTTGATGAGCTTGTTGTAAAGGGTTACACAGATGCTAGCTTCCAAACTGACAGGGATGACTTTAGATCGCAGTCATTTATGTGTTTTGTCTTGGAGGTGGTGCTGTAAGCTTGTAGAGTTCCAAGCAAGAAACAGTTATCGACTCTACAACTAGGGCTATACAAAGTTGCTTCTGTGAACTATGTAGCAGATCCTTTGACTGAGCCTCTCATACAGCGGAAGCATGATGGTCAAGCTACATCCATTGGTATTAGATACATGGATGATTGGCTTTAGTGCAAGTGGGAGATTGTTAGTAATATGCCCAAAAGCCAATCAATGGATGATTGTAGTCACGTATATACATTAAGGTTATTCCAATAAATATGTTTATGAGATAAACGCTTGCACATATTTATAACCCTAGAATATATTTGATGTATTCTTAAATGTCCCTAGTTGATTATTATTATGGATGGGTTGTAATAATAAATTAAGATTAGCGTATGTTGAGAATTATATGAGATATGAATTCTACATACGGGTAAAAGTTAGAGAACTTGTGGACTGGACCGACCCACATGAGAACCCTACATGGAACGTTATATGATTGTCATTAGTGGTTCTTATATGTATCGTCCTTAGACCTGAGATCGTTAAGGTTCCCAACATATGAGTCGTACATTTTGATATTATTCCTACTCACTCGTAACTGAGTAGACGTGAGGGTAATTATTGGGTATATGACATAATGTGTAGTGGGTTTTGATCGATCAAGATGGGATTCGTCCAATCCATATAACGGGTATATTATCAGAAGGGCCTCTTCATAGAGTTGAACTGTAAATGCGTGGCCACGCTCGGATTATATGATGTGGTGATATCAAGATTTTCCGGTTTTACACAGTTAACTCGGGGATCAAGAAACTAAGATTAAACATATACGAGATTGACGTTTTCCATGTCTCGGTTTATTCTTAATTTTGGGACGAAAGGACGATGACTTGTTTCCGAGGCATATTGAATCAGTACTGATCTTGTCGTTTGGGTAGCAATGATGTGTTGCTAGACGCCGCTCTTTGCTTATAATTGTATAATGAGATTTTACGATTATTGCCAAACGTTACAAGTGCCTACAGGGTCACACACTTAGAACTGTTGATTCGAGTTGGAGGTTGAACCACGGTTGGACCGTGGTTCGACCAGTTGGTTGGACTAGGGTATTGAGCTAGTGGTTAGACCATGGTTGAACCGTGGATGGACCGGGTCATTTTGGGCTGATTTGGTTCACTATTTATCAGAATTATTGAACCATAATTAGTGCCATATGATGTGTATTCCTGTATATGATGATATATATAATTAATGCTTAGTGGAGCATTAAGTCATAGTGGAAACATAATCAAGAAGGATAAGACATGATTATGTTGGCCAATGACTTAATAACCTATGCATTTCAAGTGTGTATAAATAGGGTGAAGGTTTGATCAGATTTTAGGCCAAGCAAGGCTTTACACACTCTTCACACTTGAGAAAAACACATTAAACACTTTCTAGTCTCTAGCTCTCGAAAATTCTGCAGCTAGCACTGCGGTTCGGGAGTGCTCGGGTTAGTGATCGTGAGACGGTTACTAGCAGTCATCAACGGTTCGTGTGGATACCGTGGAGGAGCCAGATTTCTTGTCGGGTTCTTGCTGATTCTACACTACAGTTGGGTGAAAGACCTCAACCAAGCAAGGTACGAAAAATTGTTATTCGGTTTAGTTACTTTCACTTGGATCCTCCATCTGTTTCCGGTTTTCCGCTGCGCATTTTACTTGCATATGAGTGTCATATTTGCATGTTCAGAAACTTACACACAACACATTGTCATTCAAGTTTGGATTGTTCCTTTCTTACGTTGTTTCGTCCTTAGTCCCTAAGGACTCATCAACGAGGGGCATCTGTGAACACCCAAATTTGACACAAGAACATTTTACTAAAAGTAGATTCCAAACATGCTCAAACTTGAGGTTAATGAGATGATTTGATTTTGAGTTAAGGCATGATAAGAATTTAATTTAGTAGAATTAATGTATTTTGATAATCTAAACCTTTGTGCCCTTAAACCTTAGGATTAATGAGATGATTTAATCTTAGGGTAAAACATATAATAAGGTTTATTTACATTAAAATACATTTCATTTCGTTGCTTGGGCTCTTTTAGTTGTTTTTAACCCATTTATATTGAGATGATTTATTTTTGGGTTAGAAATAGGTTTAAGGGTACAAGTTAATGAATTCTCTAGAGTTTGTCCAACCCATTAACACAATTCTTGCAGGCTAATTTTAGCTCTGATTTTCGTGGAAAATCAGAGTTAAATTATCGTTAAAGTAGATTTTGTGTTTTTGGTATGATTTTGCTTAAATTGGATGTCAATGTGTAATCAATCAATTAGGAGATAATTGGGAGGAGTAACAATCAAATAATGGAGTGATTCTGGGTAGTGTAAGGGTTAGTTATGTGGTATGATCAAATCAGGGCTAAATTAGGGGGCCATCTCGGGATGACCGCCATGCTCGGGCGGTCTTGTGCCCATGAGCGCCGGGCAAAGTGGCCATCCAGGCGATGACCGCCGGGCATGGTGGTCGTGGGTGTCCTGGAATGACTTTTCTCCCCCATTTTGTTTCTTTTTTGAACCCACGTAGTTTTGGACCAGATTTTTGGGCATAATCTTCACCACTAAGCAGGTCCACGCCCCAAGGCTTCCCAGAACACTATAAATAGGACCCCTCACACACATTTCAAGGGACACACAATCTTTCTCACACATACACCCATAAGCCTTGAGTGCTTGGAGAAACTCTACCTCTCCAAGTCCATTGACACATTCTTAGGCGGAAACTCTATAGAAATTTCGTGGGAGGCATCAATAGTAGCCCAACAAGGAAGAGTCAGGAGGAGGATCAACCATTGAGCTTAGAAGTGGAAAGAAGGTGGGTGTAGAACTCAACCCATTGCAAGGAGCTAGAGGAGGGCTATAGGAGGTAACACTGAACCTTCTTTTTGACTGATCTTTGTTGATTAACTGCTGATGTTTTTTGATGATGTAAGTGGCCGATTTGTGCCACGTTTAGAACTACGTGGCTTTGACCCCGGTCACTCGGGTACGTAGGTAGTCTCAGTTTTTACAACGGAATGCAAGCCAATTCTTCTTCTTCTCCCCCCATTTTTTTATGATCCACACATGCACACTTGCACCAGGCACACTTGGATTTTGCAATTGCACATAGTCTCGACCCAAGATGGATGGGTGCCTAACACCTACCCTTCTGTGGCGAACCCCCGATCCCATGACTTTCCTTCGCCATGACCATGTAGCCTAAAGGAGTCACATGAAGGTTTTTCCCAAGTTTTGTCCTTAATAAAATTTGGGTGCCAACTCCAATGTCATGGGATTGACCCGAGGATGAAAGTGAAAGGATTAGGTGAATAGGCCCAAGTGATTTTGGATCGGGTATTCATATTTTGTTTTAGATCCTGAAAAAAACAATTTTTGAGAGAGAGGGGTCCTTCCTCTTCGCTGAAAATGTTTGCAAGATAAGTACACTGCACTTTTGGATCATGGGAACTGTCTCGGCATCCTCTATGGCTCTCCTCTTCGACACCAGGTCTTTTAGGAACTTGGCATAGCTTGGCATCTCATTAATCACCTCTGTAAAAGGTAATGTGATGCACACTTTCTTCAGCATCCCCACGAACTTTCGGAACTTGGCATCAAGCTTCGTTTTCTCATACACTTCGGGGTATGGGAGAGGTGGCATATAAAATTGCTCTTCTGGCTTTTCATCTGCCTTTTCCTTCCCTTTAGAAGCCTGTGGTAGAGGTTGAGCAGCTGCCAAACTTGCTCCTTCATTCTTTTCCACTACAGATTGGCGAACAGGGTCACTCTGTTGCACTAAGTGCATTTCCTTACCACTGCACAGAGTAACGGCCTTGCACTATTCCTTGGGATTTTCCTCCGGCTGACCTGGTAGCTTCCCTTGAGTGTTCCTAAGTTGTTGAGCATGTTGGGCCATCTGAGTGGGCCTTGATTTGCTGCACATCTTCCGCCAACTTGTTTTCAGTGTCCATGATTGCCTTGAGCATGCTCAATATGTCTTGCTGCTAGGGCCGGTTCTACTGCTGGTTTCTTTGGTAGCCCTATTACCCTTGATTATATGGTCGAGATTGCTGATAATATTGATTGCCCCCTTGCTGGTATGGAACCGATTGCCTTTTGATATAGCGTGCCTCTTCGGTCATCAACTGCGGGCAATCTTGGAATGTATGAGCATCATTGCAAGCTTCTCATTAGATGACGATTTCTGCAACAGATTTGACCATCATCCTGTCGAATTTGCTCCCCTTCTCCCTAGTCTGGTGCTGCATGGTTGAGATTTCTGCTTCAATTTTCTAAACAGTGTCAAGCTGTAGGACACCAGGTGGGTTCCTATTGGTGGTTTCATCAGCCAAATTCTCCACCAGCTGGCAAGCTTCGGGATAGATCTTAGTCAAGAAATTTCCCCCTCCAATAGAATTTGAGGTAGACTGCTCTACAAGCGTTGTCGTATCATAGAAAGTTTGTAATAATACCAATGGTCGAACAAAGTGATTCGGGCACCTTGCAATCAAATCCTAATACCTATCCCAAGCTTATTTGAGGGATTCATCACTTCTTTGCCTGAATTCTTGAATCTCTAACCGAAGTTGAGTCTGCTTGCCCGTTGGGAAATACTTTTTCAAGAATACAGTCTCCATTTCGGACCAAGAGTGGATGCTATTTGCAGGAAGGCTAGACAACCACTTTTAAGCTTTGTCCCTCAATGAGTAAGGAAATAGGCGAAGTCACTTGGCATCGTCACTATAATCCCGGATCTTGACAGTGTCACAATATTGGAGGAAATTGTGCAAGTGCTGGTGCGGATCCTCCGATGGTAAGCCACCAAAAGTTTGATTCTCCACAAGCTGAATATGGCTTGGTTTTAGCTCATATTGAGTCGCACTAATTTCTGGGTGGAAAATGGGATGACTCCTGCTTTCAATCCCACACGCCAGTAGCTCATTCCTAGGCACAGTGTTTAGCTCATTCTCTTCGTTAGCTGCCATTGCAACGGGAATAAGTGTCAGTACTTCTTTTTCCTTTTCTACTTTCGTTGTCGCATAACTTTTAGACGGTGTGACACTGTTTGCTGCTGTTTCCTTGTGATTGAGATCGTAGGAGCGCTTCACGATCAGAAACAGAGATGAGTTCAGGATGCTGGCTGTGGGTTCCTGAGCTCATAAAATGCTGAAACCTGAAATTCGGAAAAAGAGATGGTAAAACACAAATAAAAGCCTAATGAAATAAATCAGTAATTAATTATTTGACGCTAGTCCCCGGCAAAGGTGCCAAAAACTTGATGTGTAAAATCTGCAAGCGCACAGATCGAGGTAGCACACAAGGTCGAATCCACAAGGACTAGGCAAAATAATTAATCAACAAACTCACTCCGTTAGCAAAAAACAGTAAAAGAAATATCGATTTTGAGATTGTGAAACGAAATTAAAATTAACAATAAAGTAAACGCAAATAAGCTGAGAATTATGTGAGAAGATCAGATTATGGAAGGTCTAGATCAATCGGGGTTCACTACTCTATCCTTTTATGCCCTCATTATCCTCCAGATTCTACTAATAGGGTGATTCTGTTCCGTGTCCGCGAACGGGGCGACACTGTTTGCTAAAATTCTACAACATCTTACTCGTTTTCTTGATGGATAACAACCTATGGTGAAATTATCAACTTTTGGAGGTATAATTTTGTCTCAAAGGTCAATCTTACTACTTTCGTGGATCAAACCTATTCCTATGAGCAATGATGCTTTGTGTTGTTACTAATTCCACAACAATCCTAATGCCGTTCAGCACTTAGACTAAGGTTTTGATAGACTCCTGCAAGTGCACAGGGTTGTTGTAGTACTATCAAGGTCGTATCCACAGGGACTAGGTTGAGCCTGTTACCTTCAAATAGACAAATTAGGCTTAAACAAACAAGGACTAAATATGAGGTGAATGCTATTGAAATGTAAAATGGGCAGTAAAATAAAGGAAATAACAAAGTTGGAGTAGGAAAAGATCAGATTTAGTGAAGTCTTAGGCATCCGGGGTTCACATGTCCTGTCTCACGCTTTAAATTGCTCAACAGCCTCACAACAGGCTGAGCTTGTTTGACGACCTGTGTTTAATAAGATGTCTCGAAGGGGCTCCCGACATAATGTACTACCAATGGCTTTCGATCTTATTGATAGTTCCCTAAGCTTCCATCTACCCCTGTCACTAGAATAGACATCCATTTAGAGGTGAAGTTTGGTGTTTGGGCATGTTTTCCCACAGTCTCTCTCTTTCTTCTTTCGAACGGCTAAGAAGTGTAGGCTGACTATTGTTGGTCTAGCACACTTGGCTTCTCCTTTCTGTCTTTTACCAAGCTGCTACTTGATTAAAAATAGGCTTCTCAATAGTTAATCAAGAATCAGCTTAAAATAGTATTATCTTCTCGATTGTGCTGCAACAGGCTGAGCTTGTCGATAAACACAAAGTCGATTATAAGGGTAGTTCTTGCAGGCGCTCTCAACCTATACTGAACCCAATTGTATTCACTCACAGGTTCCTCCCAAGATTCTCAGTCATCCTAATGCTTTTGCATCGACCAAACCAAGGGGATTAAAAATTGTGTCGAGGCTAATTCCTCAACTAGTTCCTAACTCCTTTCAAAAGCAAGAAACTAAGGGTAGGTTGTTGAGGTTCCAGTAACTATGGCTTCTCCTTTCGGTCCTTCACCTAGCTACCTATCATCATGGAAGGATTTGGCCAAAACTCAAACATGTATCAAGTGTGCAACAACCAAAACAAGAAAAATGGGTTAAGAGTACAAGATCATCAATATATTACATAAAAACCAAAGACATGTTGCACCCCTTCAACCTAAGAGGGGTTGTTTAATTCATGCTCAGAGTTATAGAAACAAAGGGGGCAAAGGATAGCATGATGTTTGGAACAATCTGGAGGTTAGGGATAACACGATTTCTACCCAGAAAAGGGTACAGAATCGTGTTTCCCCTTGAAACCTTTGTTCAGTTCTTCCTTCCTCCTTCCTATTTATAGGTATGGATCCTCTTCTTCTCTCTTCTCTCACATACTGGAAGGTATGGAAGTTGGGCAAGTTGAGTTTCAGTTGCCCATCTTGCTCCTCGAGATATGGTACCATGGGAGGCGTGCCGATAGGATGAACTCTTCAGATCTGCAGGTTTTAGAAGACTTTTGGGAGGATAATAGTTGTTTAAGTGCAATATTCTTTGGGTGAAATGATTATTGCCTCTTTCCTATGTAGAAAGTCTTCTGAAATGCTCAGATTATGATTGTAGAGTTGAAAGTTTTGCAAGTGGTGAAGCTCTGCAAGTGGCTGAGTTTTAAATTCATTCTTCGCTTTTTCTGGTCATCTGCAGATTCCACAGGCTGAGCTTGTGTTGGGCCTGTGGTGAGGCTGTGTGCAATCTCTTTCCACTCTTCTCTACAATTGAATTCAGCTCCTCTTGCGATTGATGTGGTGCATGATGGCTTTGTGGATTAAGGGAAAGGTGGTTAAATCTAGTGGAAATCTTGTAGTTGGAGGGGGATTCGTGGCTCTCTACCGATTCTGGAATGAACAGCAGGCTCGAAACAGGCTCATGCTATGGCAGAGGCTGTTTCTTCGAATTCTCCAATAAGATCTCCAAGATTATTGAAAATGCACCTGGAATCACTAATCATACAATAAGGGACGGAATTTAAGAAAATATGATGAAATAATGCAAAGTAAGGCGTATAACCATGAAGAATTGAGAGCAAATATATCTAAAATCATGTCTAAAACTAAGCATATTTCATGTGCATCAAAATACCCCAAACTGAAGTTTTTGCTTGTCCTCAAGCAAACAAAAAGAAGAGAAAAGAGGGCATGATTTTGAAAGGAAGTAAAGACAATTCCAATGCATCAAATTTTCACTAGGTTTCTTCCTTATAATGTCCCAATTCAAGCATCGTCTTATTTTTTCTTCAAAACTGCAGTTGGTTCCAACCAAATTCCTTGTCAGTAGTTTCTTTTTTTGTCATAAAAATCACAGGAATAATTCTGCAACTGGCCTCCATTCCTTCTGCCATTTGAGGGATTCGGTTAAAGATTGAAAAAGTGAAGAACAATACGTCATATGCAGACCCATCACCTCTTGTCTCCACTAATGTGCATAACTACCTCTTGTCTCCACTAATGTGCATAACTCATCAAGCTAGGATCACTAGGACTTTATCTATGTTGTATTGAGGCTAGGTGAGGGTTGTCAAAGGAGGGTGGATGGAATGCGCAAGGGTTACTGGCTTGTGAGCTCGATCTTCTTGTTCTTGTTCATGAACAGCCTGAGACAGTGTAGAGGCTATTTGTGCTTGTGTTTTCTGGGGTCTCATGCTTTTCTGTGGTCGTTGTGTCCCAATACTTCAGCCACTCTTGATGCAGCCACTGACTCCAACAGATGGATTGGATTTGTGTTCTTGGGTGGAGTATGATTCTCCAGATGTTGTCCTTGTCCTTCCTCCCTTTCTTTATTTTTGTTTTTCTTTTCCCTTTCCTTTTCTTCTTCCCATATGTTTCCTTTTTTTTTTCTATTTCAAGGGAGGAGGGAGTACATGCATCTGGTGGTATTCTAATCTTTGTATCGGCTGAGTATGGGCAGTCTCATTTTCTAATCTTGATCGAATCTTACGCTCAGGCTCATCAACAGGGTGAGGCTGTTTAAAGGAGTTTGTGCCCTTAGACACTGATGGCCCCTGCTCATGGCTGCAAATGGTTGAGGTGGGATGTGTAGGGTGAATGATTGAAATAGGGCCATCATAATCGGCTCAAATGGGGTTGCAAAGGATTGAGTGAGGTGTGGGTTGGTGTAGTCTGTTTGGTGTGCCAAAGATGGCCCAGATCCTTTCCTTGCTTGTAGACTTTGCTTAAATTTTGCCTTGACAGAAGAAATGGCCTGTTATAAGATAAAAAGGCTGAGCTTGTTTCGTTTAGAAAATTCTTTAATAGTATCCTTCTCATCTGACAGTGTTCAGGAAATGCAGTTGCTTGATTATTCCTGTTCTACATGTTTTGAGAAAATAAAACAAGTCTTGAGATTAGAATTTGAGCAAAATTAAATGGTACAAGAGAAAGTGCATAAATATAAGGACAGGCTCACACTGGGAGAAATATAATGAAAATAGATAAAAATTGAAATTGCATTACACGAACACTGGAAAGTACATAGCAAAATTGCACCCTAAAATACCCCAAACTGAAAAACTTGCAGTGTCCTCACTGCAGAAACAAAACTAAAACAGGGTGCGATACAAAAACAAAGTCACACAAAGAAAAGAAACACACTACCAAAAATAGAAAGAGAAAAGCGCCAGTCTAAGAAACATTAACACAAAAATACCCCAAACTGAAAGTCAAGTCATGTGTTGTGGGGTTAGGTTATCCAAGACTAGATGATCAAGTGCTGCATCGACGGGAAAAGTTTGTTCCTGGTTGGAGACTGTTTAGGCAGGGGAAGGTTTGTGTGTTATATCTAGCGAGACCCTAATTCTAGCGTTCCATTGGAGACCCCTATTGATAAATATCCCCTAAGTGCGAGAAATCGTCTAGATGCGTGGTTAGATTAAGGCGGAAGTTCGACACAGGCTCAGCCTGTGGTGAGGCTGTGGTGAGCCTATGTAAGCATCAAAATACTCCTTTTTTGCAAAAAATTATTGAAGCTAGCTATTAAAAAGGGTATAGAAGAACTTCCCTGACGAATTTCTGACTTGATGATTCCTTCCTCCGTCGATTTGTAGTACCTGACAATTAAAAACAAAAGAAAACATACAAAGAAAAAACAAAACAAACCGAAAGAAAGTAAAGCAAGGAAAACTTGGAAATTACCACACTTGGGGTTTTCCCAAGTGTGTGCTTCTTTTACGTCTTTTAACTGGACGTTCCCTCATTTTGCTAGTTGGAAGGTGGATTTTGGCGAGGTTGAATCTCTTTGGAAACGCGCATAGTTGGGTGATAAATTTTCAACCTCCTTCGATGGGCTATGAACGGGTTCAATCTCCATCTCTTTATGAGGGAAACAAGGAAGAATAGTAAATGGACTAGACCACTTGGATCATCTTGTACCCCGGAAAAGGTCTTGGTCTTCCTTCTTGAAAGCGCGCTTGATGTTTTGACCATTGTGCCTTTTTATGGTTCTCTCCTTGTAAACTATGATGTTCCCTTTTATATCCAAATGCACTTTATTCTGTTATGGAGGGAGAGGTTTTATCTCAATATTTGGTGCAAAATCATCAGCTCCAGTTTGATTGATAGGCGGTTGCTGCTGAACAGGCTGGTGGACAAGCTGGGCCTGTCTTGGCTTATTTTTATCGTCAATAGTGTCCATCTGGCAGCAGGTTCTGAAGTTCAAATCTGACTTAGGGGCCTGGAGCATATTGAAATTCATCATATTTTCTCCAACTCTCAATGTCACCCTTCCTTCCTCAACATCAATCAATGCCCTAGTCGTGGCAAGAAAAGGTCGCTCTAAAATGATAGGTGTGTGGACATACAATGCCATATCTATGGCCACAAAATCAACAGGGATGTAAAAATCACCAACCTTTATGGAAACATCCTGTAATACTCCCACAGGACACACAAGTGAGCGGTCAGCAAGGTGGATTTTCATCCTTGTGATCTTGATATTTCCAAGGTCCATGCATTGAGTGATTGAAAGTGGTAACAGGCTGACACTAGCTCCTAGATCACATAGGGCTCCTTTAATTTTCTTGTCCCCAATGTTACAAGGTATTATGAAACTTCCTGGGTCTGAACATTTTTTGGGTAGATGGTGTTGAATGAGAGCACTCCCCTAGGCTGTTGATAGCGTTTTTAATCCACACTAAACACTACGATTAACCTGCAAGCGCACAGTGTCTGTTATAGCAATCAAGGTCGTTCCCACAAAGAACAGTTTAAGTACTACGTAAATAACAACTTGTGATCATTTAGGAAGATCAATTATTGATGAGAGTTGGTAGCTAAAATCGAAATTAACAAATAATAAAAATAAAAAAGTAAAATCGGCAAAGGGTGTATGAAGTCGAGTTATGCAATAATAAAAACAACCTAGGAGTTCGGGGTTCATGCAATCACTACTTATGCAAATAATATATCCGATTATGATCTTGGATGTCTATTGATTATTGTAGGCTAATTGTCTTAAAGTATTAACTCTCAGCTCTCGCTTGTTGAATCAATTATTCAGTCCATAACTACATAGTTCTCACTAGCACAGTTTGTAACTAAATTCATTAAGCATAGACAATTTATCAACCTTAAGAATAACTATCAGCTTTCGCATCTCTAGTCTTCTAATTAATCTATGATGTTCAGATCTAAAACCTAATCAACAACTCAGCTCTCGCATGTTGCCATCAACAAAGATTCAGATCTAAATTAATGTAAACTTGGTGATTAAGCAAGCAACAAACAATTCAGCACACATAGATCAAACAAACACAACACATTCCAAAAACAACATCCAAATATAATTATAAAAACATTAGAGTAATTGGCTATATCCCTAATCCTAGATTAAGAGATTAGTTCCTCATAAAAATAATAAAAACAAAATCAACACAAGAATTCATCATGGAATCAAATAACAGAAAAACCGAATAAAGGAGGTGGTGTAGTCGATTTCTGCAGAAAGAGTGGTGTCGACTTCTGCAGCTCCTTGATCTCGAATTTGTGCTTCTTAAACTGATGATTCTGTGTCTCTAGATCTTCAATATCTTGCTAGAAAATTGAGGGGAATAATATTTGATCCTTGCTAGAGAATTCGGCACCACCTAATAGAGAGAAACAGAAGAAACCCTAATCCTATTACTCTGTGTGACCTAAACCCTAAACAATTTGGCAGAGATTCGCTCTCTGAACTTGGCCTCCTGAATATGACGCCCCAAGGGGTGTATTTATAGTGGTTTTAGTGCTGGTGGTCGTCCAAGGGTCTCCTTCTTTGAATTGGAATAGAATTCTTTACTTGCACTCCAAGTTGGACTTTTGCCTGCTTTCTGATCCGAACTTTGCACGGCACTTATTGACTAGAAGACGTTCGAACTGGGTGTTGGGCTCTTCTACAAAGTTCTAGATAATTCTCGCCGCTTTCTTTCCATGTTTGTCTGGGACAAAATCGACTGAGTGCTCCTCCCAATAGACATGTCCAAAAACTTTGCAATTTAATTCATAGAAAGCTATGGAAGTCTATTTTCGTTTCCAATTGGTCTCACTTAATTTCTATGCCTACAACTCTCGAAATCTTCAAAATAGTTGGTTGTGCAAACTGCAGAAAGTTTCCTAAATTGGGTCTGGTTTCCAAACTTGTCGAAAAAGCTTCCATTCTTCAAATAAAATCGATTTTCACCTGTAAAAACACTTAATCAGCAATATTGAAGTACTAATTGACACAATACAAGAAAACACACTGTAATATAAAGATTATACACATAATTGATCAAGAATACATAGTAAAAGCCATTCAAAACCATCATAAAAACATTAACATTTTGATGTTATCAGCTGTCATAACTACAGTCTCAATATCATCAATGGTTCTTTTCCTTGTCAGAATATCCTTGAGGAACTTGGTATATGAAGGCATCTGTGTAACCACATCACTGAAAGGAACATTAACATATAGCTTACTCAGCATTTCCTTGAACTTATAGAAATGCTTCTCCAGTTTGGATTTGTGGTACACCTCTGGGTATCGGAGAGGAGGTTGACAAGATAGAACAGTCTGAGACTATTTTTCAGCTCTTTTTGTGCTAATAGGCTCAGTCACAGACTCAGCCTGTGTCTGCATTGTTTGTTCCAAGTTTGAAGTTGATGTTGGTTCCTTAATTTTCTCCACAGCCTTAGGCGGTTTTGGCACTGTCACTCTTAATTCTCTCCCACTGCGAAGGATCACAGCGTTGCAATGTTCAATCCTCGGATTCTCTATTGGTTTTCCTGAAAGAGCTCATTGCTGGCTAGTTGACAGTGTGGCCTGTTGTGCTATTTGATTTTCAAGGATTCTGTTGTGGGATTTGATTTGATTGATCTCCTCGCTCATTTTATTCTGGTTCTCCAGGATGGATTGCAGCATGCTCATCATGTCAGAGTTGTTGCCTTGCTGTCCTCCTTGATTTTGCCTCTAGTACTGAGGCTGTTCACCGTGGTTTTGTCTTTGGTACTGGGGCTGTGATGGATTTCTTTCTTCATTCGGTGATCTCCAAGAGAAACTTGGATGATCTCTCCAAGCTGGGTTGTAAGTATTCCCATATTGACTCTGCGTTTGCTGAATATAGTGGGCTTGTTCAGAATCATATTCGGCAAAAAGTGGGCAACCAGATGTACCGTGATGTCCTCCACATCCTTCACAAGCTGAGCCTGTGACTGCAGCTACTTTGACTTGAGCGGCCCCTAATTGTTTTCGAAGTGCTTCTATTTCTGCCTCTAGCTTGGTTACTGTCACGCCCCCGCGTAAGCGCGACCGGCCAGGTACCGTGTGCACCCACATCGTGCCACAAGGCAAACAAAGGCCTATTATCGTCCTTACAGAAGTTCGCTGCCTCTGCCTAGCGGGTTACTAACTCTGAACATGCACAGCGTAATCGGAAGCAAATAATAAAAACCAAAGGAAACATACAGACACTAATTGTATCAGAACTCATTATCCACTAATGTTATAAAATTCTTGCTACAAGGGGCACTAACTCTTATATCCCAAAAAATATTCTCTTTAGTGAATAGACAATACAATGGATTAATTATAGGAAACAGACTCGGCTATACCCATTGACCTACTGCCCATACACTCATACTCGTACCTGCAATGCAAGGGGAGGAAATGGGGGGTGAGTATAAACTCAGTAAGCAAATGTGCACACAAGCAATAACCACCCAAAGCATGCAATGCTCAACAAACATGCCACCACTCAGCAAGGTATCCAGTCCTCTGTGATCAGGCCCACGGGTAAGCCAAGTGATGTGCTTGTAAGTATCCGGGCGTGCAAATTGACAATCAAATGCAATAACATACGCAGCGGAAAAACCAGATACACATGGAGGATCCAAGTGAAGGGTAGCTAAACCGAATAACAAAAAGGAACATACCTGAAACGGTTGAGGTCTTTCACCCAACTGATGAACTGAATCAGGTAGAGCCGGAAGGATATCCTACTCCTCTACGGTATCCACACGAACCTTCGATCACAGCCGGAAAACGTCTCATGATCTCCAACCCAAGCACTCCCGAACCGTGGTGCTAGCTACGGATTTTCTGGAGCTATGTGGTGTAACTTTCTTTCTCAAAGAATGTGTGAGTGGTTGTGTGTGTTCTTACTAGTCTGAAAAACACTCTCAAGGCTCTCAAAAACCAGAATGCAATCAGCCAAAAACCCAAAGCATAATCTAATTATGCCACTCAATTAGTGCTTATGGTAATGGCCAACATAATGGCCCATCATGATTAAGATACCCATTTTCTTGTCTACCACTAAGCACTAATGGGATTACACATCACAAGCAATCAGGTTTGGCTAAATAATTCTGACAATTATTGAATCAAACCAGCCCAAAACGATCCTGGTCTAACCATGGTCCAAACATGGTCCAACCACACCTGGTCGAACCATGGTCTAACCACCGTTCAACCACCTGCTCGAATCAACGATTCTAAGTGTGTGACCCTGTAGGCACTTGTAACGTCCGGCAATAATTGTAAACTCATTTACAATTATAAGCAAAGAGCGGCGTCTAGCAACACATCATTGCTACCCGAACGACAAGATCAGTACTGATTCAATATGCCTCGGAAACATGTCATCGTCCCTTCGTCCCATCATCAAGATTAAACCGAGACATGGAAAATGTCAATCTCGTATATGTTTAATCTTAGTTTCTTGATCCTCGAGCTAACTGTGTAAAGCAGATACTAATGATATCACCATATCATAATCCGAGCACGGCCGTGCATTTACCGTTCAACTCTATCAAGAAACCATCCGATAATATACCCGTTATATGGGTTGGACGAATCCCCTCTGGATCATACTGAAACACCCGTGTCCCAATTTAACAAATAAAATACTTAATTAAAGAAATTTACCAAAAATGCCCTTGAAACCCGGGACACGAAATCCAATACCAAAACATTATCAAAAGATCTTAATAAAATGAGATGTCATAAAGAACAAGAGGAAACCGGCTTAACAAGCCATAAATCAACCCGGCATCCAGCCGAAACCTCATCTTGTAACCCCTCGAATTTCGTTAATTGACTTTTTCCGGAATTTTCAAAAAAATTTTGGTATTTAATTCCAATTTTACCCTTGCAAAATTTTCGGTATTCAGGTTAAGGAAATCAATTTATTTTCCTTGGAAATAATACAATTAAGTTGGTATTATTCTTTAATCGGGTTCTTATGGAATTTATATCGCGTTTCGGTGTGAAAAACGGGTTGGAGTAGTTGAACCTAAAACTACGTCGTTTTGGGAAAAGGAATGGAAAGGAAAAAAAATAATAATAAAATAAAAATGACACAGGCGCGTTGACTTGGTAAGGGTTGACCGCGACCAAGATCAAAACGACGTTGTTTTGATCCTGGCCGGCCAAACCCTAAAAGTCTTTTTCCCTTTTCTTTTCTCTACCCTCTTTTCTTTTCACTTCCTTCCCCGAGCCGCCGTCCACACTCTCCCACTCCCCGCTCCCCACTTCTTCTCAACTTTTCTTCTCTTTCTCTTTACTTCTTTCTCACAATCTTGACCCTTCTTCCATAAACAACCCAGCTGCCATCGAGTTGCCGCCACCTCTCGTCTGCTCCATGTCGCCGTTGCTGTGAGTCGAAGGGAAGCGAGGGGAGGTTTGAACCGAGTTCGTCTCAGCGTGTTTGTGTCGTGGCTATGCTCGGGTCAGAGAGGCAGGCTGTGCCTCGCGCCGCCGCTTCCTCTTGCACCATCGGGTAAGCATCGCTCCTTCCTTCCTTCCTTCCTCTTCTTCTACCGTTTAGTTCTTCTTCCTCTTTCTTGTTTTCTGGGGTGTGTGGAATTAATCGATTCAGGGTTTGTTGTTGATGGCGGGTTGATTTTGTTGTTGTTGATTGTGGATGGTGGTCATGCGTTTGTCTTGGCGGTTTCCAAATCCGGGTCTGTTCGACCGTGTTGGTGGCCGGCGGATGCGTGGGTGATGTTGTTTTTCTCGGTGGTGTGCTCGGGCGGTTCGAGGACAGAGCTCGGGTCGCTTCCACCGTGGTCAGTATTCCCTTTACTATTCTGTTCTTGTTCTTCATTCCTCTCCATGTGTTGTTGATTGCGGGTTCTGTGGTGGACGGGTCGATGGTGGTGGTTACTGGTGGTTCTGGTTTTCCGGCAGTGAGTACTTGGCCGGATTTTATGCGGGATGCTTGGGGAGTCTCTCGCATTGCTTGGTTGTTCTTGTGTGATTTCGGGTTATGGCCGGGGCTTGCCGGCAGTGGGGTGGTTTCCGGCCACTGGGGACTCGGGTTTGCTGCAGTTCAACAGCGCCGAGAGGCTGGGTTCAGTGGACAGAACCGGGATGTGAGCATCTTATTTTGGCGGTTATTTCCGAACGATTGTGGTGTGTTTTCTCGGCCTTGGTGTATTTTCCGGCGAGTTCACCGGAATCCGGCGAGGCTCGGGATTTTTCCGGCGACTCGGGTTTCGTTCCGGCGAGGACTGACCGGAATCCGAGAAGGACTGTTGCTGTTTCGACGAGACGGTGCGGAGATCGGTTTTAGACGGTAATTCCCGGCAATGTTGTAATTTAATTCTTGTTCATATCATGTACCGTAAAAGCATCTTATCGTTGTATCAAAATAAATGGTAATAGTGAAAGACCGAGCGTGATAGGCTAGAGGCGCGTGGCCGGGCACTTATCGACGTTGATAGTTTCTTAGGCCGGGCAAGTCTTTGGGCTCGGGAGTTTGATGAGTATTATTGTGATGGGCCGGGCTTAGGCCCAATTAATGTCAAATTAATTCTATATGGGCTTTTAGGCCCAACGACTAATGAAGTGGGCTTTAGGCCCAATGGTTTGTAATTGAGATGGGCTTTAGGCCCAATAAAATGTAACGAATTTAAATGGACTCTAGGCCCAATGGTTTTGGGGAATGTGCTTTAGGCCCAATAAATGGATATTATTTTAAGAAGGGCTTTAGGCCCAAAGGGTTTTTATGATATGGGCCTTAGGCCCAGGTATAAAATTGGATTTGAATTTTGGGTTTAGACCTGGGTTTCTTAGTAACGGGCCTAGTGTACGATTAAAGCTTAAGACGTTATCATTGGCATGTATTTGATTTGAATTCTGTGAATAAATATCTTATATGGTAAATATGTTCATAGGAGGTTATGGACATGGGGTTGTCGAGGTGGAACGAGACTTCGGCTTCCGAGACAATTAATATGGCCCAGGTGAGGACTTATAAACCTTTGTATGCATTACTGCCTACAATGCTCGGTTAACTGTCTTGATATATATAAAGTGGTATTAATTGTTGGTCTCGAAAGTTGTATGCGTGCTTGTTTGATGTGCTGATGTGGCTATCTGCGAGTGTACTGTGTTGGTGATATCTCTGATGTTGTATGCATGATTTGTGAACTGTGTACCAGTGTGATATATTATTCCTGTCGTGCAAGAGTTGTTTTGTGTGTTAAATAACGTGATATATGGTTTTGTGGTTTGTGTGGTGGATTGTGGGCTGGAGGCCCGGACTTGAGTTTAAGTTGTTAAATCCACACAACCCTGATTGAAATAATGTATGGTACAACTCTTAAGGAATAAATGTGAATAACGAATTATAATTAAGTCTACTGTGGGGCTGTTGACCGGTTGGTTCGAGCGGAAAGTAATACCCCTCGGAATGGCATGCGGGTTAGCATGTGGGCCTGTGATGGCCGGTTCTACCTCCCTCCTTCTATCTCCCCCTTTCTACCTCCCTCTTTCTCTCTGTCTCTCTCTCTCTCTCTCTATGGATTTGTTGGGCTTCGTGCCTGGTTTATTTGGGCTTCGTGCCTGGTTTATTTGGGCTTCGTGCCTGGTTGTCTGATCAGACGGGACCGAGCTCGACGCACACAGTAGAGGGCCCTGAATGAAATACTTAACCTTAATAACAAGGATAATAATATAAGTAATGATAGTGATGGTTGAAGTCTGGTGATGACTGGTGTTATGTATTGTGAATTGTTGTGCTCTGTGTTTGCTGTTGCCATTGCCGGTGTACTTGTAGTTGATTTGTTTTGTATATTATTGGTTTATTTGTTTGCGGTGAGACAGTGGTTGGTCTCACCCCCTCACAGTTTTACACAGGATAGCTGATCGATGATCAGAAGAGCATATCAGCAGGTGGCGGTGCATTCCTCTCCTTGGGTCGGATCCATAGAGTTCACCGCATACATGTTATCTTATGTTTAGTCTTCCGCTGCATACTCGTTGTTGTGTAATTTGTTGAATAAATGTTCATTGATTTTGTTGTTGATATTGTATCCCGGGTAGAAGGGCATTTTGGTCACTTCACATGATGTATATTCTTTAATGAATAATTTGGGATACGGGTGTCCCGGGAATGATAAGGGCAATTTGGTCAATTTATAATTAATTTGTAATTTATATTAATAAATTGGGACACGGGCGTTTCAGTTGGTAGCGGAGCCAGGTTGTAGATCCTTTGGGATATGTGAATACGTTTTTGTGCTCTTAGGTGCATGAGTCTGCTCCTTTCTGTGTTGTCTATTGCATTGTCATTTGCATTCATATAGTGAGTCGTACTATGGATCCGGTGGAGGACACGCACCTGCTGAGGGTCGGAGTGACCCGGTATTATTGTGTAAATGATATGCTTACCTTTACAGCTTAGGCTGTAGTAAAGATTATTTTGTGGTTTATCCACTGATCTATTAGAGTCGGTATAGACTCTTGAATCTTGGTTTATGTTCCTTGTCTATATGAACTGGCCAATACAAGTAAGAACCATCAATTTGTTTTCGGGTGTTAAGTCTGTTAGGAGATGATCTTATGTGATACTTGTAAATTTGATTCTTGTGATCTTATTTTGTTCGGAGTGCGAGATGATTTCTTGAACTAATATGAGGACTGATCTAATGGTATATTTGGGGAAAAATCTTTTAATGATACTTGAGGTACTAAACTTTGATGAGTTTGGGGATATTAATGGTGATTGTGGTAAAAAGGGTTTGATCATGAATTTCTGTTGAGGTTATAGTCCATGTGTTGGAAGGCAACGCTGATAGTATGATTATATTGAGGTTGATTCTTTTGAGGTGATCTCGAGTACTGTGATTTAGTTGCTAGTTGTTAAGTTATGTCATGAGATATACATTAATGTTTTAGGTTCTTTATCAAAATCATTATGATGATCGTGGTGGTTATGGTTCGAGGAATAGATTCATGAAAATGAGTTATGAAAGGATGTTTGGGTCTTGAGGAATTCAAGTTCTGGAATTTAAATTCTGAAATTTTGGTAATGAGTGAGTTCTAGTGTCTAGGGTATGATCCGGGATAGATCCGATTTTGGTTGAATTAGTGTGAGAGAAAGGAAATACTTTGTGATTCAGAACATGAGATACGTTATGGATTTTTGGTTTTGAGGTATTCACATTGGGAGCGATGATCTTGTCACTTAGGTAATAATTTGAGAGTTGTTATTTGAGGATGTGCTTAGTGGATTATAAGATTGGGTATTGTTGTTTGATTGATGATAGATGAAACGTTATGGATTCTGGTATTAATAATGTTGATTATGATTGGAAGATTCTTTGTTTAGAGCTTTGATCTTATGATCTATTGATCATGTTAGATTAAGTCGATGATTGACTTGGGTATATTGGAGTTCTTGCTTGGAAATGTATTTGATGGACATGATGGTTCTACTTGGTGGTTTGGCCGACGGTAT
>JAKUCV010007832.1:77534-97565 GCA_028386065.3 Turnera subulata | reverse complement strand
TTATGGATTTTTGGTTTTGAGGTATTCACATTGGGAGCGATGATCTTGTCACTTAGGTAATAATTTGAGAGTTGTTATTTGAGGATGTGCTTAGTGGATTATAAGATTGGGTATTGTTGTTTGATTGATGATAGATGAAACGTTATGGATTCTGGTATTAATAATGTTGATTATGATTGGAAGATTCTTTGTTTAGAGCTTTGATCTTATGATCTATTGATCATGTTAGATTAAGTCGATGATTGACTTGGGTATATTGGAGTTCTTGCTTGGAAATGTATTTGATGGACATGATGGTTCTACTTGGTGGTTTGGCCGACGGTATGTTGATACCGGGTGACACTTGTTTGTGTCAGCTAAGCACTTGGTTGCTTGTCTTATCTTTCAATTTCGAGGACGAAATTTTGTTAAGTGGGGTAGAACTGTAACGCCCCGAATTTCATTAATTGACTTTTTCCGGAATTTTCAAAAATTTTTTGGTATTTAATTCCAATTTTACCCTTGCAAAATTTTCGGTATTAAGGTTAAGGAAATCAATTTATTTTCCTTGGAAATAATACAATTAAGTTGGTATTATTCTTTAATCGGGTTCTTATGGAATTTATATCGCGTTTCGGTGTGAAAGACGGGTTGGAGTAGTTGAACCTAAAACTACGTCGTTTTGGGAAAAGGAATGGAAAGGAAAAAAAATAATAATAAAATAAAAATTACACAGGCGCGTTGACTTGGTAAAGGTTGACCGCGACCAAGATCAAAACGACGTCGTTTTGATCCTGGCCGGCAAAACCCTAAAAGTCCTTTTCCCTTTTCTTTTCTCTACCCTCTTTTCTTTTCACTTCCTTCCCCGAGCCGCCGTCCACACTCTCCCACTCCCCGCTCCCCACTTCTTCTCAACTTTTCTTCTCTTTCTCTTTACTTCTTTCTCACAATCTTGACCCTTCTTCCTTAAACAACCCAGCTGCCATCGAGTTGTCGCCACCTCTCGTCTGCTCCATGTCGCCGTTGCTGTGAGTCGAAGGGAAGCGAGGGGAGGTTTGAACCGAGTTCGTCTCAGCGTGTTTGTGTTGGGGCTGCCTCGGTCGTGGCTATGCTCGGGTCAGAGAGGCAGGCTGTGCCTCGCGCCGCCGCTTCCTCTTGCACCATCGGGTAAGCATCGCTCCTTCCTTCCTTCCTTCCTCTTCTTCTACCGTTTAGTTCTTCTTCCTCTTTCTTGTTTTCTGGGGTGTGTGGAATTAATCGATTCAGGGTATGTTGTTGATGGCGGGTTGATTTTGTTGTTGTTGATTGTGGATGGTGGTCGTGCGTTTGTCTTGGCGGTTTCCAAATCCGGGTTTGTTCGACCGTGTTGGTGGCCGGCGGATGCGTGGGTGATGTTGTTTTTCTCGGTGGTGTGCTCGGGCGGTTCGAGGACAGCGCTCGGGTCGCTGCCACCGTGGTCAGTATTCCCTTTACTCTTCTGTTCTTGTTCTTCATTCCTCTCCATGTGTTGTTGATTGCGGGTTCTGTGGTGGACGGGTCGATGGTGGTGGTTACTGGTGGTTCTGGTTTTCCGGCAGTGAGTACTTGGCCGGATTCTGTGCGGGATGCTTGGGGAGTCTCTCGCATTGCTTGGTTATTCTTGTGTGATTTCGGGTTATGGCCGGGGCTTGCCGGCAGTGGGGTGGTTTCCGGCCACTGGGGGCTCGGGTTTGCTGCAGTTCAACAGAGCCGAGGGGCTGGGTTCAGTGGACAGAACCGGGATGTGAGCATCTTATTTTGGCGGTTATTTCCGAACGATTGTGGTGTGTTTTCTCGGCCTTGGTGTATTTTCCGGCAAGTTCACCGGAATCCGGCGAGGCTCAGGATTTTTCCGTCGACTCGGGTTTCGTTCCGGCGAGGACTGACCGGAATCCGAGAAGGACTGTTGCTGTTTCGACGAGACGGTGCGGGGATCGATTTTAGACGGTAATTCCCGGCAATGTTGTAATTTAATTCTTGTTCATATCATGTACCGTAAAAGCATCTTATCGTTGTATCAAAATAAATGGTACTAGTGAAAGACCGAGCGTGATAGGCTAGAGGCGCGTGGTCGGGCACTTATCGACGCTGATAGTTTCTTAGGCTGGGCAAGTCTTTGGGCTCGGGAGTTTGATGAGTATTATTGTGATGGGCCGGGCTTAGGCCCAATTAATGTCAAATTAATTCTATATGGGCTTTTAGGCCCAACGACTAATGAAGTGGGCTTTAGGCCCAATGGCTTGTAATTGAGATGGGCTTTAGGCCCAATAAAATGTAATGAATTTAAATGGACTCTAGGCCCAATGGTTTTGGGGAATGTGCTTTAGGCCCAATAAATGGATATTATTTTAAGAAGGGCTTTAGGCCCAAAGGTTTTTTATGATATGGGCCTTAGGCCCAGGTATAAAATTGGATTTGAATTTTGGGTTTAGACCTGGGTTTCTTAGTAACGGGCCTAGTGTACGATTAAAGCTTAAGACGTTATCATTGGCATGTATTTGATTTGAATTCTGTGAATAAATATCTTATATGGTAAATATGTTCATAGGAGGTTATGGACATGGGGTTGTCGAGGTGGAACGAGGCTTCGGCTTCCGAGACAATTAATATGGCCCAGGTGAGGACTTATAAACCTTTGTATGCATTACTGCCTACAATGCTCGGTTAACTGTCTTGATATATATAAAGTGGTATTAATTGTTGGTCTCGAAAGTTGTTTGCGTGCTTGTTTGATGTGCTGATGTGGCTATCTGCGAGTGTACTGTGTTGGTGATATCTCTGATGTTGTATGCATGATTTGTGAACTGTGTACCAGTGTGATATATTATGCCTGTCGTGCAAGAGTTGTTTTGTGTGTTAAATAACGTGATATATGGTTTTGTGGTTTGTGTGGTGGATTGTGGGCTGGAGGCCCGGATTTGAGTTTAAGTTGTTAAATCCACACAACCCTGATTGAAATAACGTATGGTACAACTCTTAAGGAATAAATGTGAATAACGAATTATAATTAAGTCTACTGTGGGGCTGTTGACCGGTTGGTTCGAGCGGGAAGTAATACCCCTCAGGATGGCATGCGGGTTAGCATGTGGGCCTGTGATGGCCGGTTCTACCTCCCTCCTTCTATCTCCCCCTTTCTACCTCCCTCTTTCTCTCTGTCTCTCTCTCTCTCTCTCTATGGATATGTTGGGCTTCGTGCCTGGTTTATTTGGGCTTCGTGCCTTGTTTATTTGGGCTTCGTGCCTGGTTTATTTGGGCTTCGTGCCTGGTTGTCTGATCAGACGGGACCGAGCTCGACGCACACAGTAGAGGGCCCTGAATGAAATACTTAACCTTAATAACAAGGATAATAATATAAGTAATGATAGTGATGGTTGAAGTCTGGTGATGACTGGTGTTATGTATTATGAATTGTTGTGCTCTGTGTTTCCTGTTGCCATTGCCGGTGTACTTGTAGTTGATTTGTTTTGTATATTATTGGTTTATTTGTCTGCGGTGAGACAGTGGTTGGTCTCACCCCGTCACAGTTTTACACAGGATAGCTGATCGATGATCAGAAGAGCATATCAGCAGGTGGCGGTGCATTCCACTCCTCGGGTCGGATCCATAGAGTTCACCGCATACATGTTATCTTATGTTTAGTCTTCCGCTGCATACTCGTTGTTGTGTAATTTGTTGAATAAATGTTCATTGATTTTGTTGTTGATATTGTATCCCGGGTAGAAGGGCATTTTGGTCACTTCACATGATGTATATTCTTTAATGAATAATTTGGGATACGGGTGTCCCGGGAATGATAAGGGCAATTTGGTCAATTTATAATTAATTTGTAATTTATATTAATAAATTGGGACACGGGCGTTTCACATCAGGTATCAAATCCCGGCAACCCGCCGATAAAGTAATAAAATTCAACAATGACATCTAAACAAAATCCAATGCAGCGGAAGAAATAATCAAAGTAAAACAAGAGAAGAAAAATGAAATGCATGTCGGCTCTATGGATCCAACCGGGAGAAGAAGCACAGCTACCTGCTGGGATATCCACATCCGTACTCCGGAAAGGAAGAAAGAGACTGCACGGTAACTAAGAATCTGAAAAACAATGTTGGCGATTATGTGAGTCGCCTACTCAGTGAGCAGTATAAATCTAGTTATGTAGGTGTGCAAGGCAAGTTCGAAAGGAAAGTAGAGAGACAAGCACAAGTAAGCAAACACACAATAACCAGTACTAACATGCCAACCACGTAAAGCAAACAGTTATTATTTTCCATCTGTTGTGTGTTAAGTCTTCTTATTATATTTATTATTCAGGGCCCCCTACTGTGAGCTTCGAGCTCGGTCCTGTCTCATGAGACAACCAGGGCATAAGCCCAATATAACCAGGCACATGGCCCAAATATCACCATAGAGGGAGAGAGACAGATAGAAAGAGAGAGGTAGAAAGGGGGAGGTAGAAGGAGGGAGGTAGAACCGGTCATCACAGACCCATATGCTAAACAGCATATACCATGCTAACCCGCAAGCAAAACCCGAGGGGTATCACTTCCCGCTCGAACCAACCGTCATCAGCATACAGTAGCCTATCTTCTACTGTACTTTATTCTTATTCATACTTATAAGTTCATGTGTGCCAAGAGTTGTGATTTAACAGGGTTGTGTGAATTATTATCTCGATCAAACCTCTGGGTTTCCAACCCACAGTGCATCACACAGATCACCCAAAATCACTCCACATGTTATATTCCATAACAGTCTAAAATCATACCCATCCGGCAAACAATAACACATAGGCACACAATACAGATCACAGCATGTTAGCAAACAGGGCATGCAACTCAAACAGACCAATCTAACAAGCATATGCATACAAACATAAAAAGACTTATAAAGTCACCTCAACGACGATTATCGTGTGGAGCTTTCCCCAAGACAGATCCTCCAGCTCCCGAGGTATTACCCGTGCCTGAAAACCGGCACACACATTAAATTACAAACAATTACAGTGGGCCGTGCATGCATGATATTAATATGTTCAACTGAATAGAACTTGACCCAATCTACCCGGTTAAGTAATTTCAGGGTCTAAGCCCAAAAGGGTAACTCCAAAGAGATCGGCACCTAAGGTTCTCCGGGCTTAAGCCCCAGCTAAGTCCATAAGTAATTCCCCGGGCCTATGGCCCATTCAATATGTCCTTAACGAGTTCCCGAGCCTAAAGCCAATCTATGTCCAAAACCGAATCCCGGGCCTAAAGCCCATTATGAAGTTGGGCTTAAAGCCCGTTACCCAAGTCCAAAGGTTATCAAATTAAATCATAAAATCTCATTACCGGGCCTGGGTCCGATTTAGACTAATTTCCATTTAAGGGCTTTACCCGAGCCCGAGTTACCGTCCTAAAGGTTCTACCCACGTCGGACAAACCGGTTACAAGCTACTCGCTTCCAACTCTCGGTTTCTACTATATATAAAACACAATTAATACAACCCATTTCAGAATAAATAATACTTGCCAAGAGTGTACAACAAATTATACATCAAGGTGATACCGTTAAATGCCGGAACAAAACCCGAGCCCTTGTCGGAAAATTCTCGGGCTCGCCGGATTCCGGTCAACTTCGCCGGAAAATCCTCAACGTCCAAGACAAGCTACAGAAATTCTACCATAATTCTGATCCCATTCAAAACCACGTACAATTCCAAAACTCAACATCACATACTACACCAGAAAGGAGAAGCAAGACTTAAGCATCCTTACCGGAGAAACAACTCCTCAACCCCAAAGCCAAATTCACCGGAATTGAACAGCAACCAACAAAACTCTGTCACGTTTCAAAAAGAAAATAAACACCACCAATTTCAATACTATTCCTCACATTCACAGAACACGAACGAAACGGAAGAAGAGACCCACAATCCTTATCGAGAAACACCACTCAACGACCTGCCGGACCTGACGAACAACCAAAATCCCGAGCCCGCCCGGAGATGAAGCCCCTACTCCAAGGACAACACCCACACAGCCACACCAACTCCACCATACACGCCCACGACAGCAGCCGACAACCACCAATTAAGAATAGAACCCACCACCACAAACTACCTCGATTATTAAAATAGTTAACACATCAAAGACGAACGAGAGGAAAACATTGAGGCGCAAGGCTTACCGACAACTCGAAGAGGGCGGCTGCGACTCGTTGACACAAAACCTCTACCGTCGTGCACACAACCCAAGACGCGCGTGCAACCGAAGCCCCCCCGGCCTTCTTCACAGCTCCTCCGCGAGCAACACTTCTCCTGCACAGGTACGGGCAGCGACGGCACAAAAAGAAGAAAACGAGATGAAGGAGGCGTTGACGGGTGTGAGCGAGAGGAAAACAAAAGAAGGGAAGGCAGTTGAGAGAGAGGGAGGAATCAAAGTAAGGTAACGATTTGGGGGAGGATTAGTAGAAGAAGAGAAGAGAAGAGGGAGAGAAAGAGAGGAAGAGAGGGTGGACGGCGCCGGGTTTGGAGAATAAGAGAAAAGAGAAAAGAGAGAAGGGAGAGAAAAGAGAGAAAAATATTTTAGGGTTGAGCTGGCCCCAGTCCAAAACGACGTAGTTTTGGACTGAGGCGCGGTTAACCTGTAAGTATCCGGTTCATGCAATTGACAATCAAAAGCACAAAATACAACATGTAAGCGCAACGAAAATACCGGATACACATGGAGGATCCATGTGAAGGGAGCTAAACCGAATAATAATTTTTCATACCTGTAACGGTTGAGGTCTTTCACCCAACTTTAGAACCGAATCAGCTAGAGCCATACAAAGGCCTCGCCCCTCTACGGTATCCACACGAACCGTTGTAACCAACTGAAGAACGTCTCACAACTTCAACCCGAGCTCTCCCGAACTGGTGTGCTAGCAACAGATTTCTGGGAGTTGTGTTTTAGGTGTTTTTCTTCTTTCACAGAGAAGAAGAAGCTAGTGTGTTTGTGTTTTTGCTCTGAAAAACTCAAAAACAAGCAAGAGAAGAGCGAGAGAGTGATCTGATCACAAAGGTACTCTACCTCTCTCTTTTCCATAATGCATAAGGGATAAGGCTAATGGCCAACACTAGGCCCCAAAGACAATGACCCTAATTATCTTGTCTCCACTAATGCATAATAAGATAACACACCACCATACCACTAACTCTGGTCAATAATTCAGATCATTATTGTTCCAAAACGACCCTGGTCCAACTACGGTCCAGCCACGGTCCAACCGCAGTCCAACCACACCTTGGTTGAACCATAGTCCAACCACGGTTCAACCACCTGCTCGAATCAACGGCTGTATGTGTGTGACCCTGTAGGCACTTGTACGTTCGGCAATAATCGTAAAATCTCATTTTACAATTATAAGCAAAGAGCGGCGTCTAGCAACACATCATTGCCACCCGAACGACAAGATCAATATTAATTCCACGTGCCTCGGAACATGTCATCGTCCCTTCGTCCCATTATCAAGATTAAACATGAGACATGGAATATGTCAATCTCGTATATGCTTAATCTCGGTTTCTTGATCCTTGAGTTAACCGGTAAAACGGATACCAATGATATCATATATCAATATCCGAGCATGGCCATGCATTTACGGTTCTACTCTATCAAGAAACACTCCGATAATATACCCGTTATATGGGTTGGACGAATCCCCTCTGGATCATACAAAACCCACTAAACACTCATCATATACCCAATGATTACCCTTACGTCTATCCAGTTACGGATGACCAGGAATAATATCAAAGCATATGACTCACATATTGGGAACCTTGATGATCACAGGTCAAAGGACAATACATTATAAGAACAGCTATCGAAAAAACATATAACGTTCCATGTAGCGTTCTTATGTGGGTCGGTCCAGTCCACAAGTTCTCTAACTTGTACCCGTATGTAGAATTCATATCACATATGCAATTCTCAACATACGCTAGTCTTAATTTATTATTAGAACCCATCCATAATAATAATCGACTAGGGACAATTTAAGAATATGAAATATTCTAGGGTTATAAGTATGTGCAAGCGTTTATCTCATAAACGATACTTATTGGAATAACCTTAATGTGTATACATGACTCAAAATATACATCCAATGATTGGTTTTTGGGCATATTACACTAACACAACCCGCCCTTAGTCAACTTTTTTTTTTCTCCTTTTATCAAAACGACGTAGTTTTAATTACAACTACGTTAAAACCCCGTTTCACCCCGAAACAAGTCCCCGTTTCCGACGAAACTCAAACCCCTTATAATGCCAACCTAAAAACATTATTCCCAAGGAAAATAATTTATTTCCATAACGAGAAATCCGGAAATTCCTCAAGGGCATAATTGGAATAAAAATTCCGAAAATTCCATAAATCAAGTTATAAAAATCCGGGGCGTTACACATACAAAACCCACTACACATTTATCGTATGCCCAATTATTACACTAAATCTACTCATTTACGAAATAGCCAAGAGTAATATCAAAGTATACGACTCATATGTTGGGAACCTTGATGATCACAGGTCTAAGGACAATACATATAAGAACCGCTAATGACAATCATATAACGTTCCATGTAACGTTCTTATATGGGTCGGTCCAGTCCACAAGTTCTCTAACTTGTACCCGCATGTAGAATTAATATCTCATACAATTCTCAACACACGCTAGTCTTAATTTATTATTACAACCCATCCATAATAATAATCGACTAGGGACATTTTAAGAATACAAAGTATTCTAGGGTTATAAATATGTGCAAGCGATTATCTCATAATCATATTTATTGGAATAATCTTAATGTATATACATGACTACAATCATCCATTGATTGGCTTTTGGGCATACTACTAACAATCTCCCACTTGCACTAAAGCCAATCAACCATGTATCTAATACCAATGGATGCGCAATGACCATCATGCTTATGCTGCGTGAGTGGCTTCGTCAAGGGATCTGCTACATTGTTCTCAGAAGGGACTCTGCACAGCCTGACATCGCCTCTATTAATGATCTCTCTAATAAGATGATAGCGTCGGAGTATATGTTTGGATCTCTGGTGGTATCTAGGCTCTTGAGCCTGTGCGATTGTCCCATTATTGTCACAATAGAGCTCAATCGGACTCTCAATACTAGGAACCACCCCAAGTTCAGTTACGAACTTCTTAATCCAAACAGCCTCTTTCGCCGCATCTGATGCAGCAATGTACTCAGCCTCGGTTGTAGAGTCTGCAACTGTCTCTTGCTTAGAACTCCTCCAGCATACAGCACCACCTCCAAGACAAAACACATAACCTGATTGAGATCTGAAGTCATCCCTGTCTGTTTGGAAGCTAGCATCTGTGTAACCCTTTACAACAAGCTCATCAACGCTTCCATACACAAGGAATGCATCCTTAGTCCTTCTCAAGTACTTAAGGATGTTCTTAACAGCTGTCCAGTGGCTCTCACCGGGATCAGCTTGGTATCTGCTTGTGACACTCAAAGCGTAAGCGACATCCGGCCAAGTACATAGCATGTCATACATGATAGATCCTATTTCAGAAGCATAAGGAATCTTACTCATCCGCTCTCTCTCCTTAGATGTACTAGGACATTGACTCTTTGAGAGAGATATGCCATGAGACAAGGGCAAGAATCCTTTCTTGGAGTCTTGCATGCTAAACCTCTTGAGCACCTTGTCAATATATGTACTCTGACTTAGTCCGAGAAGCCTTTTGGATCTATCTCTATAGATCTTTATACCTAACACATAGGCAGCTTCCCCTAAGTCCTTCATTGAGAAATTCTTCCCTAACCAAGCCTTTACAGACTGTAATGTCGGAATGTCATTCCCAATGAGTAGGATATCGTCAATATACCACAACAAGAAAACAACAGTGCTCCCACTAACCTTCTAGTAAACACATGGTTCATCTTCATTCTTAATGAAACCAAACTCTTTGATTACTTCATTAAAACGAAGAATCCAACTCCTAGAAGCTTGCTTCAACCCATAGATGGATCTTTGCAACTTGCATACCATATTAGCATTCTCTGGATCGACAAAGCCTTCAGGTTGTGTCATGTACACATCCTCTAAAAGATTTCCGTTTAGGAAAGCGGTTTTGACATCCATCTATCGTATCTCATAATCATGGTATGCCGCTATTGCGAACAGAATCCGGATGGATTTAACCATGGCAACTGGTGAAAAATTTTCATCATAGTCTATAGCATGAACTTGTTTGAAACCTTTCGCAACCAATCGCCCTTTATAGGTAATCACATTACCAACCATGTTGGTCTTTTTCTTAAAGACCCATTTGCACCCTATGGGTTTTACCCCTTCGGGTGGATCAACCAAGGTCCATACCTTGTTTTCATACATCGATTCCATTTCCGAATTCATGGCTTCTAGCCACTTCTTGGAGTCCAAACCCGTAATGGCCTGCTGATAGGAAGTGGGCTCATCCTCATCTATGAGCATCACATCTCCAGTATGAGTCATAAGAAATCCATACCTCTCAGGCTCATACCGAATCCTATCCGACCTACGCGGTCCATGTGTTATAGGTACAGGATTCTCATCCACAACATCTTGTGGTTCCTGTCCTTGTTCCATCTCAGCCTCTAGATCTCGAACTCCTTCGAGTTCTATTTTTCTCCCACTGATTCCTCTTGAAATAAATTCTCTTTCTAGAAAAATACCAGTCCGAGCAACAAACACTTTGTGGTCGGTGGGATTACAAAAGTAATACCCTTTTGTTTCCTTAGGGTATCCTATAAAGAGGCACTTCTCGGATTGAGGGCCGAGTTTATTTGATGCTTCACGTCTCACGTAAGCCTCACAACCCCAAATCCTCATAAAAAACAATTTGGGACGCCTCCCAGTCCATATCTCATATAATGTCTTTTCGACGGATTTAGATGGAACACGGTCAAGTGTAAATGCAGCACTCAATAATGCATGTCCCCAAAATGAAGAAGGAAGGTCAGCTTGACTCATCATCGAACGAACCATGTCTAACAAGGTTCTATTCCTCCTTTCGGATACACCATTCCATTGAGGCGTACCCGGTGGAGTGAGCTGTGATACTATACCACACTCCTTTAGATGATCAAGAAATGCTCGGCCTAAGTATTCACCTCCTCGATCTGATTGAAGCATTTTAATGCTCTTGCCGAGTTGATTATGTACTTCATTCTTGAATTCTTTGAACTTTTCAAAGGATGCTGACTTGTGTCTCATTAGATACACATAGCCATACCTACTGAAATCGTCAGTAAATGTAATGAAGTACTGAAATCCACCTCTAGCTTATGTCGACATCGGTCCACATACATCACTATGTATAAGACCTAACAAGTCCGAAGCTCTTTCACCTTTACCAGTAAAAGGAACCTTCGTCATCTTGCCTAACAAACATGACTCACATGCTTAGATATACGAATCTCGTTTATATGGGCCAATCGACAATGCCAAAGATAGGTTTCATTAGAATCGTTCATTCTAACCTTCTTCGTATTAACGTTATAGATTGCGGTTTCTAGGTTAAGAACATACAAACCATTGCTTAAATACGCACCACCATAATAAACATCATTGAAATAAATAGAACAACAATTGTCCTTTATTACAAATGAAAAACCTTTCTTGTCAAGACAAGACACAGAAATCAAATTCCTGCTTATGGTCGGTACATAATAACAATTGTCCAGTTCTAAAACCAAACCACTTGGTAAGGTAAGATAGTAAGTTCCTACGGCTAATGCAGCAACTCTTGCTCCATTTCCCACGCGTAGGTCTATCTCACCCTTTTCCAATCTCCTACTCTTTCTCAGTTCCTGCACATTTACACAAATGTGAGAACCACATCCGGTATCTAATACCCATGATGCAGAGATAGAGATATTAGCTTCTATAACGAAGATACCTGAAGTGGAAGTCTTAATTCCCTTGTGCTTCTTCACCTCTTCAAGGTAAACAGGGCAGTTGCGCTTCCAATGGCCCAGTTTATTGCAATGGAAACAATGTCCTTCCTTTGCAATACCACCCTTGGGTTTCAGCACATGATCACAAGAAGATGCACATGCACCAAACTTTTTTGCACATTTCTTCTACTTGTTGAACTTTGCTTTACCCTTTCCTTTGCCTTTTCCAATCATCAAAATGTTGGATTTGTTTGCCCTCATTTGTTGCTCAGCTGTTCCCAACATGTTAAGCAATTCAGACAACGATTTGTCAAGATGATTCATATTGAAGTTCATGACAAATTGGCTGTAACTGTCCGGCAACGATTGCAGGACTAGAACAACCCCCAACTCCTTTTGCAAAGGAAAACCAAGACCCTCAAGGCTCTCAATGTAACCAATCATTGTAAGCATCCCTTTCTGCCCTAGGAGCATTAGGCGCCGGTTCAATCAGAACAGGCCCTTCAAGGACATACAGCTTCTTTTCTTATTTGAGGACAATCCTCAAATTGCGATACCACTTTAGGAAATTATTCCCATTCAGCTTTTCCTTCTCAAGGACCGATCGCAATGATAGTGTACCTGTCTTTTGTGCCATGGTAGCTCTACAACAAAGATCAACTCACACAAATAAGAGTCATGTATACATAAATCATTTAACAAGGAATTCTATTAAATGATGCTCCTACTATGAAAACAAAATAATCATGAGTAGGCCAAGATCCATATTTCACTACAATATAAGTCAGCTTTGGCTGATCACCTACATCATAGCTATTTAGGTAGACAACTCTTGTCAATTACATCTCATGTAACTCTTGGATAGTTGAACGAACAACACTTGTTCTTGTCTATCTTATAGACATTACTCAACTCCTTGCCTCTAAGTCCTTAATCCTATTAAGATGACCTAGTTAAGTCCAAACCCACAATAAGCAGTTCAGATATTACAATTATCCAGTCGCACCTTGCTAGGATAAACATTGGCACCTTGCTTTGGCAAAACCTACCAAGTGTTGATCTAAGCAATGATGAGTGCTTATCAAGGAAGCAACTAAGAACTTAATATTTACTTCAACATATATTCATACATCACATGCATATAATCAACAAATCATATATTGATGTTATGTAAATTTGGAAACCAAAGATACATGTAAACATCGATGCCCATAAGTGAACATCGATGTCTTTGAGAATCTGATTCTCCCCAACACCTTGGTAATGCACAAGGACGTCGATGTCCATTGCTGAACATCGATGTCCATTGGCCTCGGGTACTCTAGGACATCGATGTCCTGTCATGAGCATCGATGTCATTTGGCCTCTGGAACACAAGGACATCGATGTCCTGTCATCAAAATCGATGTCCTTGAGGCTCTGGAAGTCCAAACTATTTGGCAGAGCTTAATAACATCGATGTTCAACTCTTGGACATCAATGTTGGGAAGTTCCAAAGGTTCATTGGCTTCTGGAACTCAAGAACATCGATGTTCACCTCTTGGACATCGATGTTGGAAAGTTCCGAAGGTCCAAAAACTTGGCAGTAGTTTTAAACATCGATGTCTGACCTTTAAACGTTGATGTTTGAGACTCTAGAACACAAGGACATCAATGTTATAAAGTGAACATCGATGTTATTTGGTCTCTGGAATCTCAAATCAATCTCGTAAGGCTCTTGGACATCGATGTTTATGCCTGAACATCGATGTTCATGTGAATCTGCCAAGGCCAATCTTTCAAAGAACAGGCTCAGCCAAGGCAAATCCTCATGTGGACATCGATGTCCATCTTATGAGCATCGATGTCCTGGCCCTGCGCAGCTTGAAAGACAATCTTTCCATACACAAACCGACATTCGATTTTTCTGAGTCGAACTCTTCGACTTACTGCCAATTACACCTTGATTGATATCACATACCAATCAAGTTCTCGTTGTCAAAACACTTTTGACTAAAACACAACATCAACATGTTCAATAAATCATTTAGCACATCACATATACAAAATGAATTTAGCATATCACATATACTAGCATGTTCATACTATATCACATATAACATATGAACACATAATTCGGTTTAGAACTTCACAAGAGGCTCCGCTACCACTATAAGTATCCGGGCATGCAAATTGACAATCAAATGCAATAACATACGCAGCGGAAAAACTGGATATACATGGAGGATCCAAGTGAAGGGTAGCTAAACCGAATAACAAAAACAAACATACCTGAAACGGTTGAGGTCTTTCACCCAACTGATGAACTGAATCAAGTAGAGCCGGAAGGATATCCTGCTTTTCTACGGTATCCAGACGAACCGTCGATCACAGCCAGAAAACGTCTCACGATCTCCAACCCAAGCACTCCCGAACCGTGGTGCTAGCTACGGATTTTCGGGAGCTATGTGGTGTAACTTTCTTTCTCAAAGAATGTGTGAGTGTTTGTGTGTGTTCTTACTAGTCTAAAAAACACTCTCAAGGCTCTCAAAAACTAGAATGCAATCAGCCAAAAACCCAAAGCATAATCTAATTATGCCACTCAATTAGTGCTTATGGTAATGGCCAACATAATGGCCTATCATGATTAAGATACCCATTATCTTGTCTACCACTAAGCACTAATGGGATTACACATCACAAGCAATCAGGTTTGACTCAATAATTCTGACAATTATTGAATCAAACCAGCCCAAAACGACCCTGGTCCAACCACGGTCCAACCATGGTCCAACCACACCTGGTCGAACCATGGTCCAACCACGGTTCAGCCACCTACTCGAATCAACGATTTTAAGTGTGTGACCCTGTAGGCACTTGTAACGTCCGAAAATAATTGTAAACTCATTTACAATTATAAGCAAAGAGCGGCGTCTAGCAACACATCATTGCTACCCGAACGACAAGATGAGTACTGATTCAATATGCCTCGGAAACATGTCATCGTCCCTTCGTCCCATTGTCAAGATTAAACACGAGACGTGGAATATGTCAATCTCGCATATGTTTAATCTCGGTTTCTTGATACTCGAGATAACTACGTAAAGCGGATACTGATGATATCACCATATCATAATCCGAGCACGGCCGTGCATTTACAGTTCAACTCTATCAAGAAACCATCCGATAATATACCCGTTATATGGGTTGGACGAATCCCCTCTGGATCATACAAACCCCACTACACATTTATCATATACCCAATGATTACACTAAGTCTACTCATTTACGAAATAGCCAAGAGTAATATCAAAGTATACGACTCATATGTTGGGAACCTTGATGATCACAGGTCTAAGGACAATACATATAAGAACCGCTAATGACAATCAAATAACGTTCCAAGTAGCGTTCTTATGTGGGTCGGTCCAGTCCACAAGTTCTCTAACTTGTACCCGTATGTAGAATTAATGTCTCATATAATTCTCAACACACGCTAGTCTTAATTTATTATTACAACCCATCCATAATATTAATCCTCTAGGGACATTTTAAGAATACAAAGTATTCTAGGGTTATAAATATGTGCAAGTGATTATCTCATAATCATATTTATTGGAATAACCTTAATGTATATACATGACTACAATCATCCATTGATTGGCTTTTGGGCATATTACTCACAGTACTCCGGGCCTACTTGCATGTCTTGGGAGCCATGCACACGTGCACAACATTATCCCACAGCCCCACGTACGAGGCATAACTGAATAGCCCACAATGTGCATATGGCTTGCTACCGAGACAAACACAACACCTTTCATAGCACCACCCTTTGGCCAAGCGGATCCCACACCGCAATGAACCAACCTGTGAATAATACCAAACGGGAAATATCCTCAACAAGGTTCCATAACCTGTCTTGTGGCGCACATCACAAGTGAACACCAATCTCACGGTACGTACAAGCCCCGCTTATACTACCCATATGATCCATTGGCCAACGATGCACATCAATGCAAATGTATGCAAGTGCAATGCACAGCCCCTTGGGCACAACCAACAAGCCAACCATTGTCAATAATTAATAACACATGCACCAGAGGTGCTAATAGCAAGCCAACCAAGCAATTGGGCCTTCTACCGAGCGAGCACATATTAGCTACTATCACAAGTACGCATCATCTACTTACCTAGCACTTTGGCACAACCACAGCAATCATTCCTTCCCTTTGGAGCCCTTGGGCATCCTGGGATAATAGAGTCATGGTACACACATGCAAATACATATTATAATTCAATCACAGCAACTATAGTATGTAAAGCATAACTCAACCCCAACATACCATCATTACACTAACCCGGGCAGAAACAGCCCTGCACTAATAGAAGGATCACCATGAAATACAAGGCCTCTACTGGTTGAACCAGCAACATGCTTCAACATAAGAGTTGTATCCCTGCCTCGTATGTTTCCAGAGCCACCAAGAACACCCCAATCCTATGTCTGTAGCGCCAAATATGCCTTCAACACCAAGACTGGGTCAAGCAGCAGGACTACTGCACACTAGTCCTCTTTGAGAGAGCATAACTCGCCCTGTTCAGCTAAAAATCCCACAAAGTATGAAAGCTATGGATGATGGCTAATCATAGGCTTTTGTTTCACTCAATTCTGGCTAGTGGTTTGGCTGGAATACTCATTTTAGTGGCTGGGGGTCAGTCTGCCCGAGAGCAGAACCCCTTAGGCTCACTCTCCAACTTTCCCCTCTTTTCTCCCTTTCTCTCTTTCTTTATCCTCTCCACGCTGAGCACGAATTTGTTTCTGGAGATATGGTTGAGAAGTTCTTGCTTCACCTTCTTAATGCATGGGCAAGTGGGTGAGTGAGCACCCACTTGCCACCTCTTGCCCAATGTGTGCCATTTGCACAAGCACGTGCCACCTCGTGCTTATTTTCCAACCAACTAATTTGTTGCTTGCACACCAGAGACCTCCAGCAGCTTACTTTCGAGCCACACGTCTAACTCTGATTGGTTGATTTGGCAAATTACGCATTTACCCTCATCGAGCCCAATTGTGCACCAACGGACACCCCGGTGCCCCCGTTGTGCACCATTTCGTGCCAACTCGAGCCAACGGGTTTCTCCCTTGGACAATTTGGCTCCAGTGCACTAATTGCACCTATAAATTACCAACTTAATCAAACCTTTATCAACCGATTATTTAGGTCGAGTACTCGGTAACCCTAAACAGGCCATCCGTGCCATCAGGTCACCACGAACCCATTTGCGCACACTAGGCCAAGCCAATGTGCACCATTGTCCTAATCCGACACGAGCACATTAAACCGAGCCAAGACCCATAATATCTTGTACACATGAAATGTGAGTATCACCCACAATATACCGAATATACGATCCAACTAACATGAATGTCCCCAAAGGACAAGTAACACCCGACTATCATCATATGAATGTCCCTATAGGCCCTGGGTGTACCTGGGGTATCACATCATCCCCTCCATGAATTTCGTCTGCGAAATTCAGATGTTACCCTAACATCATTGGTAAATCGTTCCCACATATAACTCTCTTATGTTGTTCTATGTGATTTCATTCGTCCGCTTATTTCTCAGTTGTGCTACTCGACTAACAATTCAGTCCAATGTTTCTCTAATCCGTTTACCTCGAAATTCATTCTCGAGTTCAATCTCAACTTCTTAAAGCCTCCCAGGCTTGATACTTATAATGTACGATCAAAATATACAATCCTCACATATCCTTATGATCATATCTTACACTAACCCATTTCACATACCTTGACGATTCAACCGGAATCTTATAGATTCAATCGGAATCTTATATATTCTAGTTCTATCGACTACCTAGCATTTCTTGCCACTGTATAGATGGATAGGCTAAACAGTACTTGCATATTTCTTTCAAAACATTATAAATTGTGGCTATATAGTAAAAGTAATTAAAATAGTGCAATGTACTGCTAACCTTCCAAACGTAACCGTACAAGTTCCTCCCATAACTCTTCAACACGATATATAGCTCATTAAGTTACCATAATCCATATGCTCATTATCTCATCACTAATACCTCCACTCTCTTGTTGACCCCATAATGGTGCACTACCTGCACTTAACCATGCCAATTGGCCGTCAAGGCCAATTATCCCATATGGCCACAAAACGTGCTACCCGCACGCCACTATACCAATTGACTAACAAGGCCTTCTGCCCCAACCGAACCTCAAAATGCTCTACTCGTATACTAGTACGCATAATCGAGCACTAGTCGGCCAACAGAGCCTATTGCCCTGACTAGGCCAGAATTTCCCTGATAGTTGGTAACTCCTGATTGGCTGCGGCCATATGAACACCAATTGGTACACCAACAACGTTGCAGCATGCCAACTGCCCATCAACAGCACTGCAGCATGCCAAAAGTATGCCAAATAAGCGAATCACGCTTCCGCAGCGCCACTCCGCTTATACCTCATAGAAAGCTGTAGTACTTCACACATATCTCAAAGTAACCCAAACCAACTCAAATACCCTCACAAGTGATATTTGTCCAGACCATTCATAAACCATCCCTCCATATGTTTCCACTCGTAACACTATAAATTCCAACAAAACATTATGCATCCTTTACTAAAAGTTGTAAACCAAAACTCCACAATCACAACCATTTTCCTCATACCTTGCTCATCCTTAGGTTCTGCAATATTATCCACCATGCTTTACACATTTCCAAATCCACAACACCATTACTTACATTCGTTAAGTACCTTATTCCCAACCTCTCCATGCCATCATAGCATGTCCATGGATTCCCGATCTGCACATCACCCAAACACAAAAACACAACAACATGTAAACCACAAACAACACATATAAGGCACAAGTCTCTCACCAAACCCGAACCTCTAACTCGATGGGTACTAGCCAAGACTCAGCCTATGCCGTTTAGCAAAATTTTATAACTATACTCCGCTACCATTCTGTCACGCCCCCGCCTAAGCGCGACTGGCCAGGTACTGTGTGCACCCACATCGTGCCACAAGGCACGCCAAGGCCTATTGTCGTCCTTAGAGAAGTTCGTTGCCTCTGCCCAGCGGGTTACTAACTCTGAACATGCGCAGCGTAATCGGAAGCAAATAATCAAAAGCAAAGGCAACATACAGATACTAATTGTATCAAAACTCAATTTCCAGTAATGTTATAAAATTCTTGCTACAAGGGGAACTAACTCTTATATCCCAAAACATAATATCCTTAGTGAATACACAATACAGTGGATTAATTACAGGAAACCGACACGGCTATACCCATCGACCTACTACCCATACACTTATACTCGCACTTGCAAGGCAAGGGGAGGAAATGGGGGGTGAGTATAAACTCAGTAAGCAAATGTGCACACAAGCAATAACCACCCAAAGCATGCAATGCTCAACAAACGTGCCACCACTCAGCAAGGTATCCAATCCTCCGTGATCAGGCCCAAGGGCATGCCAAGTGATGTACTCCAGGCCTCCTTGCATGTCATGGCAGTCATCCACACATGCACAACATTATCCCACAGCCCCACGTACGAGGCATAACTGACTAGCCCACAATGTGCATATGGCTTGCTACCGAGACACACACAGTGCCCTTCGTAGCACCACCCTTTGGCCAAGCGGATCCCACACCGCAAAGACCCAACCTGTGAATCATACTAAGCGGGAAATATCCTCCACAAGGTTCCATAACCTGTCTTGTGGCGCACATCATAAGTGCCCACCAATCTCACGGTACGACAAGCCCCACTTGTTGATACGGCAACACTACCAGAACAAAGCTAGATAGCACCTCCGATTCAATCGAGTCACCAAGAACAGAAATCAATTCAACCAAAAGCTTTAGTGATTACCTCTATCACCTCAAAACACAACAAAGGCGTTAAGCAACAATAGAGTAATAAACTCAAGGAATCTTGTAAACGCCACAAGCAATTCAATTACTTGATAAGTAAACGCAATCCCTAAAATAAACAAGAGAGAAATCCATCTAACTTGCAAAACAAGGTTTAAGAGAACCTCCAACTTTATTAGCAAAATA
>JAKUCV010007832.1:3810-74748 GCA_028386065.3 Turnera subulata | reverse complement strand
CTCTTCTCCAAGCTTATTCTCCATCTCTTCTTGAATTTCTTGTGAGAACGAATCTTGGACATGATTCTAAAAGTGAGCTTGTGATGATGAACTTTGAGCTTGTTAGAATACATCCAAGTTCCTTGCTTGTCGTTATTGCTTCCTCCATTGTCGCCTTGGCGTGCATTATTCTTCCAGTCTCTAAGCTTGCCTAGGTGATTTGCATCACTTGTACTACCCACATGATCCATTGGCCAATGATCCACATCAACGCAAGTGTATGCAGGTGCAATGCACAGCCCCATGGGCACAACCAGCAAGCCAACCATAAGTCAATAGTTAATAACACATGTACCAGAGGTGCTAATAGCAAGCCAACCAAGCAATTGGGCCATCTACCTAGCAAGCACACATTAGCAACTATCACAAGTACGCACCACCTACTTTCCTAGCACTTTGGCACAACCATACTAATCATTCCTTCTCTTTGGAGCCCTTGGGCATCCTGGGATCATAGAGCCCTGGTACACACATTCAAATACATATTATAATTCAATCACAGCAACTATAGTATGTAAAGCATAACTCAACCTCAACATACCACCCTGACACTAACCCTGGCAGAGACTGCCCTGCACCAATAGAAGGTTCACCATGCATTACAAGGCCCCTACAGGCTGAACCAGCTTCAGGCTTCAACACAAGAGTTGTAGCTCTTCCTCTTATCTTTCCAGAGCCACCAAGAACACCTCAAGTCGGGGTCTGTAGCGATAGATATGCCTTCAAAACCAAAACTAGGTCAAGCAGCAGGACTGCTGCAGACCAGTCCTCTTTGAGAGAGCATAACTCGCCCAGTTCTGCTCCAAATCCCACAAACTCTGTGCCATATGAAAGTTATGGATGATAGATAATCATACGCTTTGGTTGCACTCAATTCCAACTGGTGGTTTGGCCATAATGCTCATTTTAGTGGCCAGGGGTCAGTCTGCCCGAGAGCAGAACCCCTTAGGCTCACTCTCCACCTTTCCCCTCTTTTCTCTCATTCTCCCTTTCTTTCTTCTCCCCAAGCTGAGCACTAATTTGGTTCTGGAGATATGTGTGAGAGGTGCCTGCTTCACCTTCTTAATGCGTGGGCAAGTAGGTGAGTCAGCACCCACTTGCCACCTTTTGCCCAAAGTGTGCCACTTGCACAAGCACGTGCCACCTCGTGCTTATTTTCCAACCAACTGATTTGTGACAACCAACCTACTTGCTGGCACACCAGAGACCTCTAGCAGCTTATTCCTGAGCCACACATCTAACTCTGATTGGGCAATTTGGCAAATTACGCATTTACCCTCATCGAGCCCAATTGTGCACCGACAGACACCCCAGTGCCCCCGTTGTGCACCATTTCCTGCCAACTCGAGCCAACAGGTTTCTCCCTTGGGCAATTTGGATCCATTGCACTAATTGCACCTATACATTACCAACATAATCCAACCTTTATCAAGTGATTATATAGGTCGAGTACTCGGTAACCCTAAACAGGCCACCCATGCCATCGGGTCACCACGAACCCATTTGCGCACACTAGGCCAAGCCAATGTGCATCAATGTCCTAATCCGACACCAGCACATTAAACTGAGCCAAGACCCATAATATCATGTACACATGAATTGTGAGTATCACCCACAAGATACCGAATACATAATCCAACTAACATGAATGTCCCCGAAGGACAAGTAACACCCGACTATCATCATATGAGTGTCCCTATAGGCACCTGAGTGTACCTGGGGTATCACAGTTACTCGATCAATACCAATTATTCCAGAGGCCTGGACTCCCTTAACATGGGTTTTCCTCTTGGACAGGGCTTCAGGAAAGGCGACACTGTCATTATAATCCTTGTGCAAAAATGCACCATTGGCCATCTTGTCCAAAGTGTTTTGATCTTCATTGCATAGGCCGCAATAGAATTGTTCAAGTTGCACGACCTCATCAATTTGTTGGTTTGGGTATCTCCTCAACAATCCCTTGAAGCGTTCCCAAGCATCTCGAATGGATTCATCATACCGTTCAGAGAAGCCAATAAGCTGCTACCTTAAACTTGCAGCCTTGCTTGAGGGATGGTAATCCTTCAAAAAAGCTCTGACCAGACTGTCCCAGTCAGTGAAATGGCCTACTTCATGATTGTTGAGCCATTCGATTACTGCATCTCGTAGTGAGAATGGGATCACTCTCATCTACAGCTGCTCCTTGGTCATCCCTGCTATGTTCACAGTGCTACACACCTGTAGAAAATTCTGCAAGTGCGAGTTTGGGTCTTCGGAGGGCATGCCTCCAAATGTGCACCTCTCAGCATGCTCAGCAAGTTGGTTCTGATCTCATATAGAGCATCTACATCTGGAATGGCTATATTGTTGTGGATTTTGGTGGTTAGTGGTTGCAAGAGCTGAGACGTAGGGATGTAGGGTCGAACAGGCTGAGCCTGTTCAGGTCCTGGGTATGCTCCTTCGTTAGGTCTGTTCGCCATGGTTTCTTGTTTTTGTTTGTTCTGCTTACGAATCTGGTGGGCTGCCTTTTTGTTTTCCTGGTGGAAGATTATAGCCAGTTGCTTGCTCCTAGTCTGGGGCATGCACCACCTAAAAACTTCAAACTTGGAAAAAGAAAGTATTAGATTATAAAAAGCCTAATAAATCATAATAAAAATTAGTAGAATCAAGCGTCTGTCCCCGGCAACGGTGCCAAAAAACTTGATAGGCTCCTGCAAGTGCACAGGGTTGTTGTAGTACTATCAAGGACGTATCCACAGGGACTGGGTTGAGCCTGTTACCTTCAAATAGACAAAATAGGCTTAAACAAACAGGGACTAAATATGAAGTGAATGCTATTGAAATGTAAAACGGGCTGTAAAATAAAGGAACCAACAAATGATTAGATTTAGTGAAGTCATAGGCATCAGGGGTTCACATGTCCTATTTCATGCTTTAAATTGCTCAACAGCCTCATAACAGGCTGAGCCTGTTTGACGGTCTGTGTTTAAAAACATGTCTTGAAGGGGCTCCTGACCTAATGCCCTACCAACGGCTTTCGATCTTATTGATAGTTCCCTAAACTTCCATCTACCCCCTGTCACTAGAATAGACGTCCACTTAGAGGTGAAGTTTGGTGTTGGGGCTTGTTTTCCCACAGTCTCTCCCTATCTTCTTTCGAACGGCTAAGAAGTGAAGGTTGACTATTGTTGGTCTAGCACACTTGGCTTCTCCTTACGGTCCTTCACCAAGCTACTACTTGATTAAAAATAGGCTTCCCAATAGTTAATCAAGAATCAGATTAAAATAGTATTATCTTCTCGAATGTGCTGCAACAGGCTGAGCCTATGCTGAGCCTGTCGACAAACACAAAGTAGATTATAAGGGTAGTTCTTGCAGGCGCTCTCAACCTATACTGAACCCATTTGTTTTCACTCACAGGTTCCTCCAAAGATTCTCACTCATCCTAATGCTTTCGCATCGGTCAAACCAAGGGGATTAAGATTGGTCTTAAGGCTAATTCCTCAATTAGTTCCTAACTCCTGTCAAAAGAAAGAAACTAAGGTTAGGTTGTTGAGGTTCCAGTAACTATGGCTTCTCCTTTCGGTCCTTCACCTGGCTACCTATCATCATGGAAGGATTTGGCCAGAACTCAAACATGTATTACGTGTGCAACAACCAAAACAAGAAAAATGGGTTAAGAGCATAAGATAAGCAATTTATTACATAAAAACCAGAGACATGTTGCACTCCTTCAACCTAAGAGGGGTTGTTTAATTCATGCTCAGAATTATAGAAACAAAGGGGGTAAAGGACAACATGATGTTTGGAACAATCTGTAGGTTAGGGATAACACGATTTCTGCCCAGAAAAGGGTGCAGAATCGTGTTTCCCCTTGAACCGTTTGTTCCAGAACTTCTGCAAGTTTTATGGGTGCTTGATCAAGGGTGAATTCGATGTTCAGTTCTTCCTTCCTCCTTCCTATTTATAAGCGTGGATCCTCTTCTTCTCTGTTCTCCCACTTGCTGGAAGATATGGAAGTTGGGCAAGTTGAGTTTCAGTTGCCCATCTTGCTCCTCGAGATAAGGTACCATGAGAAGCGTATTGATAGGATGAACTCATCAGTTTTGCAGGTTTTAGAAGACTTTTGGGGAGGATAATAGTTGTTTAAGTGCAATATTCTTTGGGTGGAATGATTATTGCCTCTTTCCCATGGAGAAAGTCTTCTGAAATGCTTAGATTATGATTGCAGAGTTGGAAGTTTTGCAAGTGGTGAAGCTCTGCAAGTGGTTGAGTTTTAAATTCATTATTCGCTTTTTCTGGTCATCTGCAGGTTCCACAGGCAGAGCCTGTGCTGGGCCTGTGTGAGGCTATGTGCAACCTCTTTCCACTCTTCTCTGCAATTGAATTCAGCTCCTCTTGCGATTGATGTGGTGGCATGATGGCTTTGTGGATGAAGGAAAAGGTGGTGAAATCCAGCGGGAATTTTTTGATCGGAGGGGGATTTGTGGCTCTCTACCGATTATGGAATGAACAGCAGGCTCGAAACAGGCTCATGCTGTGGCAGAGGCTGTTTCTTCGAATTCTCCAATAAGATCTCCAAGATTCTTCAAAATGCACCTGGAATCACTAATCATACAGTGAGGGACGGAATTTAAGGAAATATGATGAAATATTGCAAAGTAAGGCGCATAACCATGATGAATTGGGAGCAAATATATCTAAAATCATGCCTAAAACAATGCATATTTCATGTGCATCAGGTTTGTTTATGATTTTCCAGGCATTAAGCGTCTCCTGTCGGTACTTAGTTTAATTCCTAAGACAAGTGTTAAAGGTGATCAAGCTTCAAACTCGAATTAAGCACGCATAAAAAAATCAAGAACATAAATAAGAAAATTGTTCGAGGAGTAATTAAGCCATAAAAGAAATCAAGTAGCTACATCCCTCTTGATCTAGAAAAGAAGGTTTAGTTCATAGCTAGAAAGAAAACAATAATGGAGGATTTGTTCATGATACAAACCGAAACTTGGAAGAAAGAAAATAAAATAAAGTAGCTCCTTCAATCCTAAGGAGTTACCAGAGAAAAAGAGATGCTTTTTGCTGCAGCCGATGTGTCTTTTATTATTCTGAAACCCTAGCATTTAATTCCTACAATCCAGCTAAGGTAACTAAAACATAAGAATTAATATCCTAGGAGTTCCCCTCTTTTTTTTGGCACAGCAAAAAGTCTTTTTATTTCCTTAGGAGAGGCAGCAGGTCGGTGCCACATCATTAATTAGCCAACAAGTAATCCTTTTGTCGCATGGATTATAACGCTCCAGATTCTGGTCCGCGGGTCTTAACGGTGTGACACCGCTGAAAATTCATAGTCAAAAAATCTTCATGAATTGGCTCCAAACTCTCCAGAATTCTTCAATTTCCTCCAATTCTTCGAAAATCAAGCCATTTTGCAACAAAAGGTAATTGAAAGCATAAATTAATAAGTGGAAGCGAAACTAGTGGAAAACAAGCTAAAACTATAAATAACATGCATGATCTTAACTAAATGCTTGGCCAAAGGAGTATTTTTTGCTCTAAATTAGTATATGATATGCACACATATCAGAAACAAATAAAATAAAATAAAGAAAATTAAACTGAAACAAAAAAGAAAAAATAAAAATAACTGGGCTTGAGTTTCCACCACTAGAAACCACCTGCGTACCCCGGCGACCGGGTTTAAAGCCCACGTAGTTCTTATCATGGCATCACCACAACAATTACATCATCAATAGCATCATTAGATCATCAACAAACAGTAGACAAAATGGGATTTAGGATTACCTCTTGTAGCCCTCCTCTAGCTCTTTTATTTGGGTTGTGTTCTTCACCCTCTTTTGATACGGCAACACTACCAGAACAAGGCTAGATAGTACCTCCTAATCAATCCAAGCCACCAAGATTAAAAATCAATTCAACCAAAAGAGTTTAGTGATTACCTCTATCACCTCAAAAAGCAACAAAGGCGTTAAGCAATAATAGAGTAATAAACACAAGGAATCTTGAGAACTCCACAAGTAATCAATTACTTGATAAGTTAACCAAATCCCTGAAATAAACAAGAGAGAAATTAATATAACTTGCAAAACAAGGTTTAAGAGAACCTCCAACTTTATTAACAAAAGCTATCAATATTCAAACAATAATGATCATGGGTTTCAAAATATAAACCCCAAGAGTCATATTTATACTAGTCTAATTCTAAACCCTAATGGATTTGTAATCTAAAATAATAATAAAATCCTAAGTCGAAAACTAATGGTTTTAAGTCGGCTGAACACTTAAATTGATTTGCCGACCTAAGCAACAACCCAAACCCAAATGGACGCGCCTGACGTGACGCCGTGATGCCTTAAGTCCACAAAGCCCATGACGTCCAAAATAGCAACGAAAAGAAAACCGTAAGTCGGCTAACATTCCATTAGACCTTTGCCGACCAAAAACACTAATGATTCCAACCATCTTTTCCTAAAACTAATGGCCTGCATAGGCGCTATTGGGTTGCATGTGTGACTAATTTAATTAAACAATTAAATAGTCCATCAAAGCTAATAAACTTGACAAGCAACCGAATTAATGATAATTCCCCAGCTAACTATAGTTGGTCTCGTCATGGCCAATTAATAAAAGAAATTAGTGTCGTCATACCCCATGGTGACAGCAAATTGACTAAGCCTCCAATGATGCTCCTCTCCAAGTTTAATTTTTCATCTCTTCTTGAATTTTTTGTTAGTATGAATCTTGGACAAGATTCGAAAAGTGAGCTTGTGATAATGAACTTTGAACTTGTTGGAATGCATCCATGCTCCATGCTTGTCGCCAATGCTTCCTCCAAGGTCGCCTTGGCGTGTATCATTCTTCCAATCTCTAAGCGTATCTTGATTTGCATCACTTCACAAGCCACAGTTAGCTACATCAGGATCTAGCATGAATGGCAACAGAAGGTTCATATTTAACTTTTCCAGATGATTGACTTGAACAAGTTAGCAAAGTCCTAGGCTTGATCATACGAAGTTGGACTTAGTTGGAAAGATCCGTTTTGAAAAGGTTAGAGACCTTTTATCCAGCTCTTGCAGAGATCAAGTAAGTAGTATACTAGGTTTTATAAACATGAGAGTTGTCCTGACATGTGACTTTAAAAACTAAGGTCACCAAGGTTGGTTAAAAGCGACCTCTAATGCATGCTCTCACACTATCCCATTCCACTAACTCCAAACATCAAGGATTCAGATCACATGTTTGTTTAATTGTTGGGGAGTAGAATATAATAATGAAACTTAACCAAGATTGTCATAATCAAAACCAATTTATTTTTTCGTTAGGTAACTATGCTTAATGACTGATTATCACTAATTGGCTTATTAACTAAGCACTAATTGCATATGCTAATAACCTTAACCCAACATTCTCCCCTTTTTGTATGATGACAAACATTTGAAAAACACAAGGGTATAAAGATTTCAACCAAATAGATTATAAGCTCCCTCCTTAATCTATGAAGCTCCCTCTTAATCAATGCTCCCCTATTTCAAATTTCTTTCCAAAAAAAACGTTAATCATCAGAGGAACAGATGTGCTAGAATAACATGCCACATCTCCTCGTCAGATGGCAACTCCGGAGTAGATAATCCGAGGTACTCCTGGCCCCGCACCTGTGAGAGTTGCCTAGTTAGAATGGAAAGACGGATAACTAAATATGATGAAGAAGATAAGGGTAGATGACACACCATCGAGATCCAAGCTGAGTCGTGATAGTACTTGGCAGTAACTCGAGAGAAGTTGGTCTTCTCTCTGTAGGCATTTGCAACGTCCTCTGAGGACCGGTCAATCCGTGGCTTGTCTAGATGGACAAGTGACGCCAACAAGTCACATCGAATCCGGCCACTACCAGACACGAAGAGAGTCCTGCCCACGCTCAACAAAATCAAGCCCCAAGCTCGCTGCTCCACCGTCCCAGGATATCGGTTGTCTAGCAAGGCATCTTGTAACCACTTGGGATATACCTCACAATGGTGGGCCCACCGAGGAGCGAGACCCACTAGCTCCTGGAATCGCTCAACGCCCAGCTATTGATCAAAGACAACCGGTGAACCTCAAACTAATAGCCCAGTGATATGAGAGAAGTCTGAAGGGGTCATCGTCATCTCCCCACAAGCCAAGTGAAAAGTGTTGGTAGTGTCCCACCATCTCTCGCCCAAAGCTGATACCGTCTGCAAGTCGACCCTACCCCCTTAGAAAGTACAGAAGAAATCCCACAATCCGACTCTGATGATGATTTCTTGGACGGGCTTATTCTTCTTCACATGTGAAAGGATGAGGTGACGAGTATTAGCCCCGACATGGCTCTGCTGCCGATCATTCGGATCCTGTGTAGATATACCAAAAGAAGTCAATGCTCACGTCAACTCGGCCTCGGCAAAACCAAACTAAGACCACAAACATCAAAGCATGCATCATGGGATGGTATTACATACTAACATCACAATTTTCAACATCATGACAAGGTTTTACTTACGGATCAAAACACAAGAAAGTCACAAAACCCGCCCCGACAAAGTTCAGAATTGGCAAAAATTGGGACAAGCCCATCAATACCCAGCCACCCAATATCAATTACATGCATTCGTAACAACAAAACAACGCCTGAATCATCCAAAATCATCAAAATTCTCCAAAAACCCTAAACTCCCAAATTGACAAAACATCAATTTTTGATTTCTTGTGTTTAATCCATGAAATAAGCATAAGGGAAAGTATTATAGACATCTTAAGAGCATTTCTAAACAATCAAACACAACATGCATCACACAAATTCGATTTTAAAGGGCATATGGGCATAAAGTTGAATTTCAATCAAAATGGGGATTCGATGAGCTTTTGATGTTGAAAATCATTTACTTAGACTTTGTGGAGATTAGTAGACATATGTCTACTAGGGGATTTCAACAACAAATCCATATTCTCCTCTGGATTGGATTTTGGGTGATATTTCTTCATGGATTCTTCACGCAATTTTGGGGGAATAGATGATGTTGATGCCATGGATGGGGAATGAGAGAGCTTGAGAAGAATTTTAGAGTGTTTGGGGGTACGAAAATCGGGAGGTTTTGGGTGTTTTGGGGTTGTTTTTGAGTGAAATAAAAGAAGAGAGAGGAAAAGAGGGGTTTTAAACCTGCACCGGAGCTGGTGGTCATGGCGGGAAGACTGCCAGCCCTGGCGGTCATCCCTGCATGACCGCCCGGCTCTGGTGGGCTTCTCCGCATGACCGCCACCTCCCTCTTGATCCCCTTCTCAATTTTTCGCAGGCCCCACGCCCCAGAACAGCTTTTTCTCTGAGATAAAACCCCTGTATGCGTATTTTCGAGTCCCGAATAATAAGAGATGTTTGTTTGAATTGAGAAATCACCCATGGGATCTACGGAACCTTAATTTTCTGATAACCCGGGATCAGGGGCACCGTACCCCATTTTGATTAATTTCCAAGGGTATCTTACCCCACCTTGACTGGTGAACCTCTAGGGACACGATGAGCCCACTTACTTGACTTTTGTTGAAAAACTTGCTTGATTTTGGGCTGAGACGTCCGGGATGATTTTAAACCAGGGGCACACTAGACCCCACATTTTTAACTACAACTAGATGATGCAGGGGGCATCACGCCCCATCTCGAGAGAACCAAACCAGAGGCATGATGTGCCGACATTTAGGCAAGAGGCAAGACACAACCCTTTTCTTTTGAACCCACTAGGGAACCCGGAAGCATGAGACACACGAGCCATAGTCACACCCAACCGCAAAATGACACCTTTTCCCAGACCAGTTAGACGATGAGAGAACATGAGATACCTAGGGATGAGACAATCAGGCCATGGAATGGCATCTATAACCCTCTTTTTTTTATGGAAACGATTTTATTAAGAAAAGTCATTGAAGAGATGACAGAATCAAAACAAAGTAAGGATACATCAAAAGATACATAAACAAGAGGAAACCAGCATCAGTGCTGCAAAGCTACATTGAGCCTACATTTAGGTCCACTCCAGAGTTTAACGCAATCAAATGACAACAACAAGTCATTAATAGTGTAAGGGAATACGGGTGTTTAACCTTAATCCAACTTACCGATCGCAACAGTATAATGTCAAACAACCTCACCCTCGATCAAACACTTTCTTGTTCCTGCCGAGCTAAATGCTCCAAATAGTTGCAAACTATAAAGTCATCCACGTGGATATAGCTGAATTGGATCCTGCAAGCTCAAACCACTGAATAAAGAAATTATTCAAATGCCTCGAAACACACCAACTCACCCCCCACCAACAGTTTAATTTCATCCATAACAACCAGGAAGCCCGGGAATGGATGAACCGTTGATCCCGGGTCTCAATTTCATCCAAGCAAAAAGAGCAGAAGGATTCCTCAATAAAGATGATATTTTGGTATAGTAATGCACACTTTGTCACAATGCCGAAACAAAAAGCTAGCCATACAAAGCATTCAATCTTTGGTGGTGCTAAACCCATCCATACCATAGGTTTTTTGTCCAAGGATGAAGAGGCTTGAAATAAGGCACGATATCCATCCTTGACCATATAATGCCCCGTATTATTACCGGACCAGGACCAGCCATCATTCTTAGAATCACATAGGCCAATGGTTGCGAGTTTGCCATTAGTTAATTCAACCTCCCTAACTTCCCACGAGAATAGTGGCCTTCGTCACTGGATATTGAGCTTCCAACAACCATTAACATTGCTAACAGCCTCCTTAACACATACATCCTGATTCAAGGCATTAGCAAAAAGTCTCAGGTAAGTGACTTTTAAAGCCACCTCCTCAAGCCATCAATCATGCCAAAAACTCCACTTTATACCATCCCCCAATACCATCCGAATTAACCCAGCGAAACCACCTACCTCTTTGCACGCATCACTGATTTTCACTATATCTTGCCAACCAACCATTTCCAATAAACTGTGGCCAAGACATCTTGGAATCCACCTGATAAAATTTAGTGAATATATTGGTCCATGCTGGCAAGAAGTCGTTGGATACATCACAAGTGATATACCGCCACATCCATTTAAAAAGCATACACCGATTCTTTTCCAATATCAATTCAATTCCCATGCCCCCAAGCTCTCTTGGTTTAGCAATTCTTTCCCAAGCCACCATACAAATTTTTCTTCTATCCCAACTGCCACTCCAAAGAAAAATTCTTTGGAGTCCTACAATCTTTTTAGCGACCCCAACCGGAATTTTGTACATGGACATGTAATAGATTGGCAAATTACACAACACAACTCTAATCAAAGTCACTCTACCACCCAAGGATAAATATTTACCTTTCCAAGAAGCAAGGCAAGATTTAATACGGGACAACACCGGATCCCAAGACTTGGCTCGTCGCATATTGGCTCCAACCAGCAGACCCAAGTACATAATCGGCAACTTCTCCTTGCGACTTAACAACCTATCATCAATAGAGGTAAGTCGATGGTCAGGTACATTGACTACAACCACAGAGCTTTTATGAAAATTAATCTACAACCCAGATAGAGCTTTGACACTCCATGTCATCCGAAACCAGGAACAAGGTATCATCCGCAAATTGCATCACACAAGGCACCGAATGGTTAAGCATTAATTCCTGAATCACTCCACTCGATACAGCTTGCTGAACCAACACCGTCAAACCTTTAGCCACCAAATTAAATAAGAAGGGTGATAATGGATTACCTTGTTTTAGTCCTTTGAATATACTGAAATCCCCGGATGGCGACCCGTTGACGAGCACATTCAGACGGCTATTACTAACACAACTCCAAATCCAAGACCGCCATTTATTGCAAAATCTCATAACCTTCATTACCTCCAGAAGGAAAACCCAAGACACTGAATCGTAGGCTTTTCTAAAATCGATAATCCATAAAACTGCTCTCCCTCCCAATTTCTTGATCAGATGAACCACTTCAGATACTATAAAGATACAATCCACAATGAAACGCCCTTCAATGAAGGCATACTGAAAATGACTGATTATAGAATTCATCACCTCTTTCAAGCGCCCCACCAAAACTTTGGCCACTATCTTGTAATTGCCGTGAATCAAACTAATTGGGCGAAAATCATCAAAGGATAGGGCCTCTGGTTTCATGGGAATAAGTGTAAGAAAGGCGCAATTAATACCTTTGGGATGAGCACCTGTCTGAAAAAACTCACTGAATAAGTCAATCAAATCATCACTCATCAAATCCCATACCTTCCTATAGAAAGCAAAGGTATATCCATCTGGCTGTGAACATCCAAATTTGACCCATGAATGTTCCTCTAATTTAGATTTTGGGTAGGCTCAAACCATAAGATTAATGAAATGATTTTGTCTTTGGCTAAGGCACACTTGGAATTTATTTTGGTGGAATGCATATTTAATGAATTGGGAATTCACACGTTTGAACCCTAGGATTAATGAGAAGATTTAATCTTAGGATAAAAATGTATTAAACCTTGTTCAATAAAATATTGTCTTATTTTATTTACTTGGGCTTTCTTGTTTATTTTAAACCAATCATAATGAGAAAATTTATTTTTGGGTTAAGTATGAATGTGAGGGCCTAAGTTAGCGAAATATGGACCTTCTAAGAGTTGAGTAGCCCATAAACACATTACTTGCATACCAATCTTAGCTCTGATTTTTGTGGAAAATCTGAGTTAAATCATTTCTTAATGGCAAATGTGTTTTTGGTATGATTTTGGCATAAAATGGGGACTTAATGTGTAATCAATCAATTAGGAGATGATTGGGGGGAGTACTAGTCAAGAAAAGAGCTGATTCTGTGTAGATTAGGGGTTAATTACGCGGTGGAGTCAAATCAGGGAGGAATTAAGGGAAACCGGGAACATAGAAAGGAAAGAAAGGGGAAAAAGCGGGGTTCCGGGCAGCCATGGCGGGATGACCGCCGGCCCTGGTGGTCCTGGCGCCAAAATTGCCCGATTTTCGCCCCTGATTTGATTCTATGCGATTTTGGACTAGAGTTTCGGGCATAATCTTCACCATTAAGCAGGTCCACACCCCTAGACTCCCCAGAGCACTACAAATAGGACCCCCTACACACATTTCAAAGGATCCATAAGCTTTGCTTGCTTGGAGAAACTCTACCTCTCCAAGCCTAGAAACATTCCTATAGGCAGAAACCCTGGAGTAATTTCGTGAGAAAGCATCAAGGAAGAAGCCAACAAGAAGGGATCAAGAGGAGATCAAGAGGAGAAGGCAATCAAAAGCATTCTAGGAGTCAAGAAGGTGGACACTCCGAGTAGAAGGACCTGATGCAAGCAGTCTCAGGAAACAATCCATATCTTGAGTTCTAGAGATCGGATTGCCGCGATTTTGAACTCTTTGGAAAGCTAGGAGGGAGAGCTAGCTGTTGAGACAAGAAGCTTAATCGGCCATCGGCATTGTCCAAAGTCGTATAGAAGACGACTTATAGTTTCTGTCCAACAATCGAGCTAACTGTTCTAACCCTTTTTATTGCGCACTTTATTGATTGCTTCTTGTTGATTATTTGATGATGCTTTTGATGATTATGTGATTGCTGTGATTCCATGTCAAGAACTACGTGGGCTTTGAACCAGTTGCCGGGGTACGTAGGTGGTCTTTAGTGGTGGAGACTCAAGCCCATATATTTTATTTTTTCCTTTTGGTCCCTACCTTCTTCTCCTACCCCTCCAATTCAATTTTATTATTTTTATGTGACTTGCTTCCACATATGCACACCTGCACCAGGCACACTTGCATTTTATAATTTCACATAGTCTCGACCCAACACGGATGGGTGCCTAACTCCTTCCCATCTGTGACGAACCCCCGATCCCACAACTTTAGTTCGCCATGACCATGTAGCCTAAAGGAGTCATATTAAGGTTTTTCCCAAGTTTTGTCCTTAATAAAACTTGGATGCAGACTCCAATGTTATGGGATTGACCCGAGGAAGAAGGTGAAAGGATTAGGTGAATAGGCCCAAGTGATTTTGGGTTGGGTATTCACAGTTGGCGACTCCGCTGGGGAAGTAGTGAGTTCAAGAGACTTTGATCAATTGTTAAATCTTGTGTGCCTTTTACTTGTCATCATAAGTACCTTGCATTCATGACAATTGATGTGAAGATTTACCTTAAGAGGGCGAGGGAATCCAGATCCACTACATGCTTTCCTTAAGTGATAGTGGTTTGAGTGAACCCGTTTCTCGATGCTTAGCATTGATGGGGATTAATTGGCCTAGGACCTCATGCGATATCCATTATCACATATGAGTAGGTTAGCCTATTCCCTAGCGGCATTCTCTAGCCCTCAACCAGCTGCATACCTTGAGCTTCTCATGCATATTGAATCAATAAGTGGTATGTGCATTTTTTGTGTGGTTATTATTGTGGATTCTTGTATGTGTAAATCAGAAAAATCAATAAAAATATATAGGAAATTGTACAGTAGAAAAAAAAATTCGTTGGGCCCACCCTGCACCGGCAAAGGGTGCTAACTCTGCGTAGGGTGCTATATTGCGTAGTGTGAATAGATGAGTCCGGTAAACAAACCCTAGGGGAGTAAGTATACATACCTAAGCTGATATTATATTTTTGGTGTTGATCCCCAGTTGGCACATATGTTCAGTCAGTCTACCTTGTCCTAGGGAATTCACAGTTGCATACATAGAGCATTGCATTACATGTCGTCTAAAGCACAAAAACGAATTCGAACTAAGGTGTCTCAACTTTCAATGTCCAACCCTTTTAAACCTGAGTCTTCATGAGATACATATTTTGGAAGAATAACGAAACATGTTTTGTGAGTACATCTCATCATGATTTTCCCACCGTTTTCAAATGTGATGAAAATAAATCAAAGCTTGAGTTTAGGATTCTTGATGACCATGAACCTATCATTAGAATTGAACCCTTAGGACACCAGGGATGGGTAGTGCCTTAGTTGGAAGAAGATGGTGTAGATATTAGGATGAGGGATATAACATAAGGCGATGAACCTCAGTAAACGGGGAGATAGAGATGACATTGGAAGTCATAGAGGTGTCTTGAGGCAGAAGGTGGGAAAAAGGCAGAGATAGTGACGAAGCATCGATTTAAGACATCAAGGCGATTTTGGGCCTTCTCATGAGAGGAGATGTAAGCCCCAATATTTATGGTAGAAAAGGGGAGACCGGATGACTTGGTTGGGCCTTCTCGTGAGAGGAGATGTAAGCCCCGACAATTATAGTAAGGGAGGCGAGAAGAAGTAACTTGATCGGGCCTTCTTCAAAAACATAGATGTAAGCTCCAGTCTTTACTTGTGAATGGAGCTGATGATCCAAGACAAGAAGTTGAGATGAAGAATCAAACTGAAGAGCCAAGCTAAGGAGCCTGATTGACGAGCTAAGCTGGCAGGTTAATACTTCAAAATTAGGCCTTTCTATTGAGAAGAGATGGAAGTCAAAGTATCCTCCCAAGGAGAATGACACAAGCTCTAATGTTTGGGAGTGGACCATGTAGATGGGCCAAGCCGGCGACCAAGTTGATAAGTTTGCCTAAGTTGAAATGCCGAGTTGGGAAGCTAAGGGACCAAACTGTCAAGCCGAGCCAGTGGTCTGAATTGAGGGACCAAGTGGAGTAGCCGAGTCGAGTTGTCAAGTTGCAGCGCCAAGCTAAGAAGCCATGAAACCAGGATGCAAAGCTGAGTTGAGCTAATGAGGTTTGAGTATACAAGCTAAGACAAGCTAAGGGGTCTTATGATGGGTAGAAATATAAATCCAACTTTGGAAAGGAACAGACGAGGGTCATATTTTTCAGGAGAGAGGAAGGATGATGGGCAAAGGAATGATCGTGGGGTATGAATGATAAAAGGGGTGATGGGGGCAATGACAAGGCGGCACTGACATTGGGGTAATGAGATGAGGCAATGGCAGTAAGGGACCACTCAATAGCATTGGGGGTAGATGAGAACTACAAGTGTGGGGGGAAGTTGAGTAGAGACCACGGGCCAAATTGTTAAGCATGGGAATGACGATGACCAAGAATAGGGAGAGGCAGTATAGTTGCACTTTTAGATTCTAGAGGTTGAGTCAAGTCAAAAGGGGGCATTGGTTAAACTCTACGTCCAGCAATCAACAGGGTCATCATTTGTACTTTAATCTTTCATATAAGGAATAAATCTTTAATTTCCTTATCTTTTGTATATGAGGCAAGTTGTGCATGACTTCAGGATATTCCATTGGATCAATCTAGGGGACCATAAAACGAACTACGAAGACCTGATTCTGTGGATGTAATCCTAAACACTTACCTTAATCCACTTCCTAGAAACACTTTGTCGATACCTACCTTCGAACACACACCCGATCTGACCTTCGAATGCATACCCGACCCATCCTCCATGTTGACCACATCACAACCGCTATGAACACTTGTTTAAAAGAATTGCTTCCCCAAAATGAATCTAGCTTCTGAAAGAGTCCAATCCAAGTGCACTTGTTCAAAAGGGTCACTCTTCAAGAAAAAAAAAAGAAAAGAAAAAAGAAATCGGAAAGAAAGAAAAAAAAAAAAGAAGAAAAATGAGGAAGCGACTCTTGGTGCTTGAATGTTGATTGAGCTCCCATTATTTGAAACCAGGAAGAAAGCAAGAAGTCATAATACAAGTGTTCACCCACTTTCTTCAGCCTTCCACAAAACACCATCATCTCAAACCCGACACTATATCCGCAGATACGTAGGTAACCGGGTAACGGGCTCGCTCTATTATTAGTTCCCAAATTGATTTAATGGAAAGATTGGGGTCATTACTAGATACACGTGTCGCACTGTTGATTGTATTCGGGCCTTTATCTATAGTCATAAGGCCTCTCTTTTCGATTTGTATTTCACTGTCAATCGAGTCCGTCTCCCTCCAGAAACCCATTCTGAATTTGGTCATCAACTGTCATGCACCCCCGGCGATCTGCCGATAGCACTTTGGTTTCCCAGTAACCCCACATTGAAATCGATAGGTCACCTCTCCATTGGTCATCCGAGTATACCCAGCCCGAATGGTCTTGACCTTGCCCAAGCTTCATGGTCTCCACACTCTGTGTCTATGGTTGCTACTCCTACCAAAAAAAAAAGAGAGAAAAAGAAAAAAAAAGAAAGGAAAAGCCTGCTAGGTCGAAAACCCGAAAGGGCGGTCCAGGCAAAAGTTAAGGCCAAAGTGAAAAAGGAATAGTAGCCAATGACAACAAAGAGACATCCATATGTTAGATCACTCATCAGAGATAGACCACTCGGTTGACAATGTCATCTTAAACGAAAGGGGTATAAAAGCATCTGGGCGTATTACGCCCATCTATTTTCAAAAGGGTATTCACTCATCCGTCCACCTTACTCTGATTAGATAATTTGTCCATCCAAACCTTTCAACAAGGAATATCCATCTTTGGGGTCTCAGTTAGAATTTGAGGTGAATGGGTTCATAGCCATTGGGTGTTTTTTTCTTTGAGACTTTGGGATTTTTTTTGGATAACTCGCTTTTTCTCAAACTGCTTAACTCTCACCTTAGCTTGAAGGGTTTTTAATACTCATGCATCATACTAGGGGTGTTCACATTGAAGTGCACTACGTCTAAAGTAGAAAGTACATACATCCAAACATGCATGTAGAAGTAAATGGCACTTGCATCAAAGGGGAAAGGAGAGAAAAAGGGAGGAAGACATGAAGAGACAAAAAAGGGGAAAACATGTCATAGGCACTTGCATCTAAAAGACAAGCATTGAAAACACGGCACACTTACACATGGTCATGTATCACTCACATGTAGGACATGAATTCCTGGATAAGGTAGACTTGGTTGAGGGTAAGGGGTCAACAAAGGTAACAACACCATGAATCCATCACTTAATGTAGACTTACAGTTCTTAAGGTTACTAGTTGAAGGGGCATGGCATGAACAAATCTAGTAGATAATGAGAATTGTAGACAAGGGGCATGTCATGCCTTGTTTCTCTGACTCGTCAAGTCGACAACACGCAATAAAGGCACATCTACCTTGAGAATTAGACCTGCATCATGACACTAAGGGCACGGCGGGTCCGTAATCCAGTTTAATGAGGTTGCAAGGGGCATGCTCCCCAGCGTTGGAATTAACTTTCCAGGACACGCTACCCCCAAGCAGATTTGAGATTTGCTTGGGGCATGTTACCCCGTGAGGTTTGAACCAACTGTTGGGGCATGCTACCCTGCTTTGATCGATTGACTCCCAAGGGCACGGCGGGCCCATTTATTTGATTATGACTAGGAATGGTTAATCACCCATTTGGCCAAGGTTTGGGACAATCAGGATGATTATGGGCTAGGGGCACGCTAGTCCATGACTAGATGATGCTGGGGGTACCATGCCCCATCTTGAGAAAATCAAACCAGGGGCATGGTGTGCCCGCATTTAGGCAAGGGGCATCTCACGTTGTTTCCGGCTCGTATGCCTCAAAGGGCACAACACACACCATTTCCTTCAAACCCAACTAGATGACATAGGGGCATGGGATCCAGACAATTCAACCATGGGAGAACCTGTGAGGTAAAACCTAGCCTAGAACCTGAGAGCAAGAGGGAACGCAGCCAAAAAAGCCAAAGGCCAGGTCATTGCACCCCAAAAGAGAACCAGTAAATCCATGAGGTGAGCAAACACAAACCAGTAGGACAATGAGAAAATAGGAGATACCCAAAGTGGAGTAAACCCCCAAAGCCAGGTCCCAACACCCGCAAGCTGTGATATGAGAGGAACCATGTAAGGAAGCCATGAGGACCATATCGACAACACCAATAAGCCAAACACCCAGACGACCTTGCCAATAAAGAGAACCGATAAGACAATGAGAGACCCTAAAGCTGGGACCTAGCACCCGCAAAACCGAAAGATGAGGGAGACCAAACACGAGGGATGCTAGATGAGAGAAAACCTTGAGAGAAATCAAACATGAGAGACACATGCCCAGAAGCCGGAATGTGGTTCCCACGAACATTAAGATCCAAACCAATGCCGGGACGTGATTCTCGTAAACCATGAGACATACAAGCTAGAAGCCGGAATGTGGCTCCTGCAAAACCACGGGATGAGATGATTCCCGAGACTTGGGATGGGATGATTCCCAAGTCAAAACCCAGCTGACAAGGGTGGGAGTATTCCTTGTTGATAGATGAGATGATTCTATCATCTTGGGATGAGATGATTCCTAAGTCAAAACCCAGCTAACAAGGATGGGAGTATTCCTTGTTGATAGATGAGATGATTCTATCGTCTTGGGATGAGATGATTCCAAAGTCAAAACCCAGCTGACAAGGATGGGAGTATTCCTTGTTGATAGATGAGATGTTTCTATTGTCTTGGGATAAGATGATTCCCAAGTCAAAACTCAGCTGACAAGGATGGGAGTATTCCTTGTTGATAGATGAGATGATTCCCGAGACTTGGGATGAGATGATTCCCAAGTCAAAACCCAGCTGACAAGGATGGGAGTATTCCTTGTTGATAGATGGGATGATTCTATCGTCTTGGGATGAGATGATTCCCAAGTCAAAATCCAGCTAACAAGGATGGGAGTATTCCTTATTGATAGATGAGATGATTCTATCGTCTTGGGATGAGATGATTCCCAAGTCAAAACCCAGCTGACAAGGATGGGAGCATTCCTTGTTGACAACCTAATTCTATCACCCTGGGATGAGATGATTCCCGAGACTTGGGATGAGATGATTCCCAAGTCGAAACCCTACTGACAAGGATGCGAGTATTCCTTGTCGGCAACCCGATAGATGAGATGATTCTATCACCTCGGGATGAGATGATTCCCGGGACCTGGGATGGGATGATTCCCAGAATCCGAGGGCCCGTCCCTTAAAACTTCAGGACGAGATGATTCTTGGAGAGGAGCATGGGATGCTCCAAAACTTGGCACACACCACACATCTATCCTTCAAATTTGGTTGTTCTTTTGCTTACGTCTTTTCGGCCTTAGTCTCTAAGGACTCATCAACGAGGGACATCTGTGAACACTCAAATTTGACCCACGAATGTTCCTCTAATTTAGATTTTGGGTAGGCTCAAACCATAAGATTAATGAGATGATTTAGTCTTTGGCTAAGGCACACTTGGAATTTATTTTGGTGAAATTCATATTTTATGAATTGGGAATCCACACGTTTGAACCCTAGGATTAATGAGATGATTTAATCTTAGGAAAAAATTGTATTAAACCTAGTTCAATAAAATATTGTCCTATTTTATTCACTTGGGCTTTCTTGTTTATTTTAACCCAATCATAATGAGAAGATTTATTTTTGGGTTAAGTATGAATGTGAGGGCCTAAGTTAACGAAATATGGACCTTCCAGAGTTGAGTAACGCATAAACACATAACTTGCATACCAATCTTAGCTCTGATTTTCGTGGAAAATCAGAGTTAAATCATCCCATAATAGTAAATGTGTTTTTGGTATAATTTTGGCATAAAATGGGGACTTAATGTGTAATCAATCAATTAGGAGATGATTGGGGGAAGTACTTGTCAAGAAAAGAGCTGATTCTGGGTAGATTTGGGGTTCATTACGCGGTGAAGTCAAATCAGGGAGGAATTAAGGGAAAACTGGGAACAGAAAAAGGAAAGAATGGGGAAATGCGGGGTGCCGGGAGGTCATGGCGGGATGACCGCCGGCCATGGCGGTCATCCATCCCATGACCGCCGGTTCTGGCGTTCCTGGCGCCCAGATTGCCCAATTTTTCCCGATTTTCGTCCCCGATTTGATTCTACGCGGTTTTGGACCAGAATTTCGGGCATAATCTTCACCATTAAGCAGGTCCACGCCTCGAGACTCCCAAGAGCACTATAAATAGGACCCCTCACATACATTTCAAAGGATCAATCACTCATTATACACACACCCCATAAGCTTTGTTTGCTTGGAAAAATTCTACCTCTCCAAGCCTAGAAACATTCCTATAGGCAAAAACCCTGGAGTAATTTCGTGGGAAAGTATCAAGGAAGAAGCCAACAAGAAGGGATCAAGAGGAGATCAAGAGGAGAAGGCAATCAAAAGCATCCTAGGAGTCAAGAAGGTGGACAATTCGAGTAGAAGGACTTGATGCAGGTAGTCTCAGAAAACAATCCATATCTTGAGTTCTAGAGATTGGATTGCCACGATTTTTGACTGTTTGGAAAGATGAGAGGGAGAGCTACGACTTTGTTGTTGAGACCAGAAGCTGAATTGGCCATCGGCATTGTCCAAAATCAAGTAGAAGATGACTTATAGTTTCTGCCCAACAATTGAGCTAAGTGTTCTAACCCTTTTTAAGGCGCACTTTATTGATTGCTTCTTGTTGATTATTTGATGATGCTTTTGATGATTATTGTTAGTGTAATATGCCCAAAAGCCAATCAAAGGATGTTTATTTGTAATCATGTATACACATTAAGGTTATTCCAGTAAATGTCGTTTATAAGATAAACGCTTGCACATATTTATAACCCTAGAATATTTATATATTCTTGAATGTCCCTAGTCGATTATTATTATGGATGGGTTGTAATAATAAATTAAGACTAGCGTATGTTGAGAATTATATGTGATATGAATTCTACATACGGGTACAAGTTAGAGAACTTGTGGACTGGACCGACCCACATAAGAACGCTACATGGAACGCTATATGATTGTTATTAGCGATTCTTATATGTATTGTCCTTAGACCTGTGATCATCAAGGTTCCCAACATATGAGTCGTATACTTTGATATTACTCTTGGCTATTTCGTAAATGAGTAGACTTAGTGTAATCATTGGGTATATGATAAATGTGTAGTGGGTTTTATATGATCCAGAGGGGATTTGTCCAACCCATATAACTGGTATATTATCGGATGGTTTCTTGATAGAGCTGAACTGTAAATGCACGGCCGTGCTCGGATTGTGAGGCTTACGTGAGACGTGAAGCATCAGATAAAATCGGCCCTAAATCCGACAAGTGCCTCTTTGTAGGATACCCTAAGGAAACTAAAGGGTATTATTTCTACAATCCCACCGAGCACAAAGTGTTTGTTGCTCGGACTGCTATTTTTCTAGAAAGAGAATTTATTTCTAGAAGAATCAGTGGGAGGAAAATAGAACTCGAAGAAGTTTGAGATATTGAGGCTGAGATGGAACAAGGACAGGAACCACAAGATGTTGTGGGTGAGAATCCTGTGCCTGTAACACATAGGCCGCGTAGGTCGAATAGGATTCAGCATGAGCCTGAGAGATATGGTTTTCTTATGGCTCATACTAGAGATGTGATGCTCATAGAAGAGGATGAGCCCACTTCCTATCAGCAGGCTATTACAGGTCCGGACTTTAAGAAGTGGCTGGAAGCCATGAATTCGGAAATGGAATCCATGTATCAAAACAAGGTATGGACCTTGGTTGATCCACCTGAAGGGGTAAAACCCATAGGGTGCAAGTGGGTCTTTAAGAATAAGACCGACATGGATGGTAATGTGATTACCTATAAAGGGCGATTGGTGGCGAAAGGTTTCAAGCAAGTTCATGGTATTGACTGTGAAGAAACTTTCTCACCAGTTGCCATGGTTAAATCCATCCGGATTCTAATGGCTATAGCGACATACTATGATTATGAGATATGCAAATGGATGTCAAAACCGCTTTCCTTAACGGAAATCTTTTAGAGGATGTGTACATGACACAACCTGAAGGTTTTGTCAATTTAGAGAATGCCAATATAGTATGCAAGTTACAGAGATCCATTCATGGATTAAATCAAGCTTCTAGGAGTTGGAATCTTCGTTTTAATGAAGTGATCAAAGAGTTTGGTTTCATTAAGAACGAAGATGAACCATGTGTTTACAAGAAGGTTAGTGGGAGCATTATTGTTTTCTTGTTGTTGTATATTAACGACATCCTACTCATTGGGAATGACATTCCGACACTACAGTCTGTAAAGGCTTGGTTAGAGAAGAATTTCTCAATGAAGGACTTACAAGAAGCAGCCTATGTGTTAGGCATAAAGATCTATAGAGATAGATCCAAAAGGCTTCTCGGGCTAAGTCAAAGTACATATATTGACAAGGTGCTAAAGAGGTTTAGCATGCAAGACTCCAAGAAAGGATTCTTGCCCTTGTCATATGGCATATCTCTCTCAAAGAATCAATGTCCTAGTACGACTAAGGAGAGAGAGCGGATGAGTAAGATTCCTTATGCTTCTGCAATAGGATCTATCATGTATGCCATACTATGTACTCGACCGGATGTCGCTTATGCTTTGAGTGTCACAAGCTGATATCAAGCTGATCCCGGTGAGAGTCACTGGACAGCGGTTAAAAACATCCTTAAGTACTTGAGAAGGACTAAGGATGCGTTCCTGGTTTACGGAAGCGTGGATGAGCTTGTTGTAAAGGGCTATACAGATGCTAGCTTCCAAACCTATAGGGATGATTTTAGACCGCAATCAGGTTATGTGTTTTGTCATAAGGTGGTGTTGTATGCTGGAAGAGTTCAAAGCAAGAGACAGTTGCCGATTCTACAACCGAGGCTGAGTATATTGCTGCCTCAGATGCGGCAAAAAAAGCTATTTGGATCAAGAAGTTTGTAACTGAAATTGGGGTAGTTCCGAGCATTGAGAGTCCGATTGAGCTCTATTGTGATAACAATGGGACAATCGCACAGGCTCAGGAACCTAGATGCCACCAGTGATCCAAACATATTCTCCGACGCTATCAACTTATTAGAGAGATCATAGATAGAGGCGATCTCAGACTATGCAGAGTTCCATCTGAGAACAATGTAGCTGATTCGTTGACTAAGCCGCTCACACAGTAGAAGCATGATGGTCATGCTGCGTCCATTGGTATAGGATACATGTATGATTGGCTTTAGTGCAAGTGGGAGATTGTTCGTGTAATATGCCCAAAAGCCAATCATTGGATGTTTATTTGTAATTGTGTATACACATTAAGGTTATTCCAATAAATATCGTTTATGAGATAAACGTTTGCACATATTTATAACCCTAGAATATATATATATTTTTGAATGTTCCTAGTCGATTATTATTATGGATGGGTTGTAATAATAAAATAAGACTAGCGTATGTTGAGAATTATAAGTGATATGAATTCTACATAAGGGTACAAGTTAGAGAACTTGTGGACTGGACCGACCCACATAAGAACGCTACATGGAACGTTATATGATTGTCATTAGCGGTTCTTATATGTATTGTTCTTAGACCTGTGATCATCAAGGTTCCCAACATATGAGTCGTATACTTTGATATTACTCTTGGCTATTTCATAAATGAGTAGACTTAGTGTAATCATTGGGTATATGATAAATGTGTAGTGGGTTTTGTACGATCCAGAGGGGATTTGTCCGACCCATATAACGGGTATATTATCGGATGGTTTCTTGGTAGAGTTGAACTGTAAATGCACTGCCGTGCTCGGATTATGATATGGTGATATCATTAGTATCCGTTTTACACAGTTAGCTCGAGGATCAAGAAACCGAGATTAAACATATGCGAGAATGACATATTTCATTTCTCGTGTTTAATCTTGATAATGGGACGATGGGACGATGACATGCTTACGAGGCATATTGAATCAGTACTCATCTTGTCGTTCGGGTAGCAATGATGTGTTGCTAGATGCCGCTATTTGCTTATAATTGTAAATGAGTTTACAGTTATTGTCGGAGGTTACAAGTGCCATCAGGGTCACACACTTAGAATCGTTGATTCGAGCAGGTGGTTGAACTGTGGTTGGACCATGGTTCAACCAGGTGTGGTTGGACCGTGGTTGGACCAGTGTCGTTTTGGGCTGGTTTGGTTCACTTAATGTCTGATTTATTGAACTATAATTAGTGCCATGTGATGTGTAATCCCACCAAGAGTTAGTGGAGACAGAATTAGCTAAAAGCTAATCATGTTGGCCAAAGGTGTTGGCCACTTTGTCCCTTGCTTTTGTGAGTGGGATTAGACTAAGCATAATCTGATTATGCCTTATTTTTTTTTCATCACTTTGCGTCTGAAATTTTTTAGAGCATTGAGCATTGAGAGTGTCTTGAGAGTTCTTGTGAGTTTTCAGACTATATACACCTTCTTTGAGAAAGAAGGAAACACCACACAACTCCCGAAAATCCGTAGCTAGCACTCCTATTCGGGAGAGCTCGAGTTGGAGATCGTGAGACGGTTTCTGGCTAGTCATCGACGGTTCGTGTGGATACCGTAGAGGGGCGGGATTTCTATCCGGCTCTTGCTGATTCGTCCCTACAGTTGGGTGAAAGACCTCAACTGATTCAGCTACGTAAAAATTGTTATTCGGTTTAGCTACCCTTCACTTGGATCCTCCATGTGTATCCGGTTTTTCTGCTGTGTATGTTATTGCATTTGATTGTCAATTTGCATGCCTGGATACTCGGAATTATGTGGTTGCTGTGATGCCATGTCAAGAACTACGTGGGCTTTGAACCCGGTTGCCGGGGTACGTAGGTGGTCTCTAGTGGTGGAGACTCAAGCCCAAATATTTTATTTTTTCCTTCTGGTCCCTACCTTATTCTCCTACCCCTCCAATTCAATTTTATTATTTTTATGTGACTTGCTTCCAGATATGCACACCTGAACCACGCACACTTGCATTTCATAATTGCACACAGTCTCGAACCAATACGGATGGGTGCCTAACACCTTCCCATCTGTGACGAACCCCCAATCCCATAACTTTGGTTCGTCATGACCATGTAGCCTAAAGGAGTCATATTAAGGTTTTTCCCAAGTTTTGTCCTTAATAAAACTTTGGTGGCGACTAATGTTATGGGATTGACCCGAGGAAGAAGGTGAAACGATTAGGTGAATAGGCCCAAGTGATTTTGGACCGGGTATTCACACTGGCCCCGGTGCTTTGTCGCCGTCATAACTCCACACGGCACATTTTAACTCTTCTCTTGAAAATGGTGTTTCCAAAGCCTCTCACTGCGCAGTAGACAAGGTCCTCAATTGTATAGAACCCAGCTTATTCCGAGCATCTTGAAGAGGCTTAAAAATTTCAGCAAAAAAGTTCTTAGCTGCTGCTTTTTATGTCCTCTGGATCCTCCAATAAAGTACCGTTAGCATATATCTTATGCATAGAGTTCCTCCTTCCTCTATTGCATGTCATAATGTGGAAGAACCTTGTGTTTTTGTCTCCTAGCTTCAGCCAAGTGACTCTCGATTTCTGCCTCTAAAGACACTCTTTATGTTTTTGCCTAGAGTGTAAATCAGCCTTCAAATACACCAGTCTATTCCGTTCTAACTCTGATAAACTTCTAACATCAGTAACCAGGTCAATGTCATCAATAAGCTTCTTCAACTCCTCAATTGAACTGTCAACATTACCGAATGGATTAGTGTTCCACACCCGAAGAGCTTGTTTGATGAAACCCAGCTTTTTAAATAGACAAAAGCGACCTGGAAACTTGCAACACGCCTCCCTCCACATTTCACAAAAAGCACTATCGAATTCTTTACTTAATAGCCAACAACTAAGAAATCCGAATGGCTTAGAGCCCCAACTGCACAAACTCTGAGCCAAAATGATAGGGCAATGATCTGAACCTCCTTTGCTTCCTTCCTTAAGCCGAATAGAGGGGAACGTAGTGAACCATTCAGGGTCAAAAAAGGCCCTGTCAATTCTACTCGCCGCCAAGGAATTCCCCCACGTGAATCTTCTTCCCTGTAATTCAACCGCACACAATTCTAAGGAGGAAACAAACTCAGCTAAAGCCCTTACTCCTTTGACACATATCCTGCCACTATTATGGTCTTTCGAATAAATAATCACATCGAAGTCTCAAATGACCACACACGGAGCCACCGATCCCTCCAATACAAAATATAACTCTTCCCACAAATTAATTCTGTCATCCACATCAGATGGACCGTATACACACTGAAAATAATTCTGGACCTACCAGAAACCAGCCCCTCAACAAGGATCCAATTGCTACCAAAATTCTTCTTGTAACAAGAGAAGTAAGAAGTATCCCACAAAAAGGTAATCCATCCGGAATTGCCAAATGCCCCCACATCCACGAAGTCAAACTGTCCTCCACCCCGGAGTCTCCCAAATTGAAACTGAGACCACCCAGTACATTTTGTTTCACACAGAAAGACTAGCTTTGCAGACTCCTTCCTAATCAATTCTCTGACCGTATTCTGCTTTGACACCGACCCCAAACCCCTCACATTCCAAAATATTAAGAAAAACATAACAAATATGTAAAGAACACGCTAAATGAGCAGCAACACTAACCTTGAGTTGCAACCCGTAATTTTTCCCATTCTTTCCCTTCCTTAGTAACGAGGCCATTCATCACAGAAGCTAGCTCATCATGGTTAGTCTCCACATCAAGGCCCAGAGCCTGATCCACCTCCATAGTCTTCCGAACCTCCTCGGCCCTCAAAGTCTTAGGGGAGTTTTCCACTGCTTCTGCTCCATTTCCGTTAGTGCCCTTTTGTTCCCAAGCTCTATATCATCGTCCTAGACCGAGCTATCCCCAGTAACGAGTGATTTAATTAAGCCTGTGACCACTGACTTCTTTATTTTCTTCAAAATAGGGCTTCTATTAGACTTTTCCAGAAATGAAATCATTCTAACAGCCAATTAATAGAGTTAATCTCTCCTCTCTGCTGTGACGACGAAAACCATAATTCGGTAGGCAGGACTTCATTTACACCAACATCAGAGGACGACGTATCCTCTACAGTCCTTTTAGCAGAAACGGCCTGATCAATTAGTGATCCTCCCCTAAGGACGGGCCTTGATATCACAGATTGAGACTGCCTACTCCCATTGTAACCACCTGCGAACACCCAAATTTGACCCAAGAATTTTCCACGAAAGTTAGATTTTAAATGTTTGAACCTAGGGTTAATGAGATGATTTGGTCCTAGGAATAAAGCATGTCAAGAATTTATCTTAGTGGAAGTAACTGTGAACACCCAAATTTGACCCACGAATGTTTTGCTAAAAATTAGATTCCAAACATGATTAACTTGAGGTTAATGAGATGATTTGATTTTAAGTTAAGGTATGATAGGAATTTAATTTAGTAGAATTAAGGTACATTTTGTTAGTGTAATGCCCAAAAGCAAATCATTGGATGATTATATAGTCATGTATATTTATTAAGGTTTTATTCCAATAAATATGTTTATCAGTGATAAACGCTTGCACATATTTATAACCTAAGAATATTTTATGCTTGAATTGTCCCTAGTCGATTGTTATTATGGATGGGTTGTAATAATAAATTAAGACTAGCGTATGTTGAGAATTATATGAGATATGAATTATACATATGGGTACAAGTTAGAGAACTTGTGGACTGGACTGACCCGACATAACAAAACTACATGGACTGTTATGTATATGTTGTCATTAGTGGTTCTTATATTTATTATCTTTAGACCTGAGATCATCAAGGTTCCCAACATGTTAGTCATATACTTTGATATTACTCTTGGTCATTCGTAAATGAGTGAACTTTAGAGTAATCATTGGGTACATGATATAATGTGTAGTGGGTTTTGTATGATCAAGATGGAATTCGTTCAACCCTCATAACGGGAATATTATCAATTGGACCCTTTGATAGAGTTGAACTGTAAATGCATAGCCATCCTCGGATTAAGTGATATGGGGATATCATTTGCATCTTTTATACGCAGTTAACTTGGGGATCAAGAAACCTTAGATTAAACATATACGAGAATGACATATTCCATGTCTCGTGTTTGATCTTGATATAATGGGACGGAAGGATAATGACATTTTTCCGAGGCATAATGAATCAGTACTGATCTTGTCGTTTGGGTAGCAATGACGTGTTGCTAGACACCGCTCATTGTTTATAATTGTGAATGAGAGTTTACAATTATTGCCAAACGTCACAAGTTCCTACAGGGTCACACACTTAGAACTGTTGATTCGAGCTAGTGGTTGGACCATGGTTCGACTAGGGAATTGAGCTAGTGGGTGGACCATGGTTGGACCGGGTCGTTTTGGGCTGATTTGGTTCACTAATTATCAGAGTTATTGAACCAGAATTAGTGTCATATGATGTGTAATCCTATATATGATGATATATACAATTAATGCTTAGTGGAGCATTAAGTCATAGCGGAAACATAATCATGAAGGATAAGACATGATTATGTTGGCCAATGACTTAATAAACTATGCATTTCAAGTGTGTATAAATAGGGTGAAGGTTTGATCAGATTTTCATACCAAGCAAGGCTTAACACACTCTTCACACTTGAGAAAAACACATCAAACGCTCTCTAGTCTCTAGCTCTCAGAAATTCTGCAACTAGCACTGCGGTTCGGGAGTGCTCGGGTTAGTGATCGTGTGACGGTTGCTAGCAGTCATCAGCGGTTCGTGTGGATACCGTAGAGGAATCGGATATCTGTCCGGTTCTTGCTGATTCGGCTCTACTGTTGAGCAAAAGAACTCAACCAAACCAGGTATGAATTTCTTGTTATTCGGTTTACCCCGTTTCACATGGATCCTCCATTAGTTTCGGGTTTTTCCGCTGCGCATATTGTCTATTTGTTTGCATGCCCATTTACTTACCCATTTCATTGCTTGGGCTCTTTTAGTTATTTTTAATCCAATTATATGATGATTCATTTTTTGGGTTTGGAATGGGTTTAAGGGTCAAAGTAACTGGAATCTCCAGAGTTTACCCAGCCCATTAACACATTTTGGCATGATTTAGTATGAAATAGGCATTAAGTTGTAATTAATCTGTTATGGAATGATTTAGGGGGAGTGATAATCAAGTAATGGAGTGATTCTGGGTTGATTGGGGGTTAATTACGCGGTAGGATCAAATCAGGACTGAATTAGGGGGATTGGGGGTCCAAAAATGGAAAGAACGGGTGACACGCGGGGCAACCGGCGGTTCTTTCGCGACAACCGCCAGGTGCTGGCGGGCATCCACTCAAGACCGCAGGCACTGTCGGTCAAGCAGTGGATGACCGCCGGCAGCGGCGGTCATGTCCTCCCAGATTTGCCCAAATCTCCCAATTTGTTTCTAATTTCGATCCTATGCGGTTTTGGACCAGATTTCCCATAATCTTCACCATTAAGCTGGTCCACGCCCCTAGGCTTCCCAGAGCACAATAAATAGGACCCCTCACACACATTTCAAAGGGATCTCACACTTTTCTCACACACATACCTATAAGCCTTGAGTGCTTGGAGAAACTCTACTTCTCCAAGCCTAGAAATACATTCTTTAGGCTGAAACTCTGGAGGAATTTCGTGGGAGGCATTAGCAGTGGTCCAGCAAGGAGAGATCAAGAAGAGGATCAACCATAGAGCTTAGAAGTGGCAAGAAGGTGGGTGTAGAACTCAACCCATTGGAAGGAGCTAGAGGAGGGCTACAAGAGGTAACACTAAACCCTCTTTTTGATTGATCCTTTTTGATTGTATGCTGATACTTGTGATGATGTAAGTGGCCGATTTGTGCCATGTTTAGAACTACGTGGCTTTGACCCCGATGACTCGGGTACGTAGGTATTCCTGGTCTTACAACGGGATGCAAGCCAATTCTTCTTCTTCTCCCCTTCTCTTTATTTTCCACACATGCACACTTACACCAAACACACTTGTATTTCATAATTGCACGTAGTCTCGACCCAACACGGATGGGTGCCTAACACCTTCCCATCTGTGACGAACCCCCGATCTCATAGCTTTGGTTCGCCATGACCATGTAGCCTTACGGAGTCATATTAAGGTTTTTCTTAAGTTTTATCCTTAATAAAACTTGGGTGGCGACTCCAATGTTATGGGATTGACCCGAGGAAGAAGGTGAAAGGATTAGGTGAATAGGTCCCAGTGATTTTGGGTCGGGTATTCACAAGGAATAAGAATATCAGAGGGAGCTGTTTGGCTTATGCCAAATTGCCTTAATATCCTCCTTGGACGATAATATGTAGACCTTTCCACACCTAGGAGTACGACCCAATCATTGCACAGAGTACGGATGACCACCTCTTGCATCCCAAGCCACCGGTAGAACTAGGTGATTTGTTCAGCCATGAGATCCTTCATATAGATGACCCAGTCTCGAACAGTGTTGAAAGAGACTAAGTAACCACGGCGGACATAGTTTGAAGGATCAGCCTGTGGACACTCAATCAATGTAAGGTGCTCGCATAACCACTTCTACTAGAAGAGAGGAAGTTACTATAACAAAAGGGGAAGGTGAAAAAGAATGATAATCAAAGAAAAGGAAGTCAAGTATATGCACCTGGAGTAAAAGAGGAGAGCCAGTCAATGAGGCACGGTGATTGTCGGCCAACGCATCCAAACAGTTGAGAGTCTCGCCTAATATGATATGGACTAGGCTCTTTTCAAAAAAAAAGCCTAGCCACCAGCGCACCAATCCGAAGAGGGCAAACACTAGGGGATCCCACCAGTAAGAACTCACGTGTCATCACAAGGGTGAGGGCATGATTGCGTTCCTTCCTCCAATTGAAATTCTGCTCGAGGTGTTGTTGTGAGCTGCCAAGAAAGTATTGGTCAATGATCTTGGTTAGCTGCCATTCTGATTCATCAAAAAGTTGATCTGAACTTCGGTTAGGAAAAGGAATTCGCCAACTTCCTTCAGGACAGCATCGTCAAGAGAAACCATAGCAACACCTTTTATGAATTAGAAAGAGTTGAACTCATCAACAGTGGGACATAACTCCATCATGTCTTGGCCAAAGCTGAATACACGGCGACTCTTGTCCCAGAACTTGGCGGCAGCACGAATCAGACTCTCTTCTATCACCATACCATGAAGCTTGAACAATCTGGACAAGCCCAGCACCAAAAAGTCTATACAACACTCAGGGGGAATGCTCGCCATCCACCGAAGCACCTTAGCATAATAACTCTCACTCATGGTTGCCCTAGACATATTTGAGATATGTTATGGGGATCCCTACGCACCCAAGAGGCTATTTATACTATTTTAAGTCGGTGGGATTCGTGAAAACCCAAAAGTCCAAGCCCAAAGATCGAAAAGGAAGTTCCAGGAGGCCACGACCGCCACCGCCGGCGGTTATGTCGTGAAGACTGCAACTGCCATTGGTCATCCGCTCACATGGCCGCCGGGTCGACAGTTTGGGCCCGCCTGGAAAATTTCGAAATTGGGGGAAAAGAGTGAAAGACTAGGAGAGAGAAATTAAAAGAAAAAAGAGAAGAAAAGGGAGAAGGTATACCCGGTTACTAGGATCAAACTGTCCACTGAGATAAGGGGCATCTATTGACGTTTACTTGCATTTGCAATAAAAAAATGTTTCATGCACGCATAACTTATCAATTTTTTATGCATACTAGGGGCACCGCACCCCCACTTACGATTCTCAAGGGTACAACAAACCCCTTTTATCCTTAATGATAGGTTGAAACACCGATACTAAATTTGTCTCTAAAACCATGACGAGATGTTAGGGGCATCACACCCCCCATTTTTGGTTTGTATGTCTTAAGGGGAACGACACACCCATCTTCTTTCAAACACACTAGAGAATCCAGAAGCACATGAGCCATAGATAACCTACTAGGGAGTCCAGAAAGACGACATAAGGGCATGTGACCTAGACCAGCAAAACAATGAGAGAACTTAAGATACCCAGAGGTGAGGTAATCGAACCAGTAAGATATGAGGGTAGACTAAAAGTCGGGCCCCAGCACCCGCAAACCGTGAGATGAGGGTAAGCCCTAAGAAAAACCCGGAGGAAACCAACCAAAAAACTGGGACTACACTCCCACAAACCATGAGACGAGAAAAACCAGAAGTAAGCGAACTAGAAGTCGGGATCTAATTCTTGCGAACCAAGAAATGAGAAAGCCAGTCAACCCAGTCAGAAGCCGAAGACCTAGTCTTTCAAATCAGAGAGATGAGGAAAGCCAGTAAACCAAGAGTCTAGCCCTTACCAACCTTGAGAGTGGATGACCTTGAGACATATATGCCAGAAGCAGGGACCCCAATTCTTGCAAACCATGGGATGAGATGATTCCCAAGCCACGAAGTGGAACCTTCCCAACGAGAGATGTAGGGGCATGTGATGCCCAAGGCATAGACAACACAGTCGCGAAGCGACATCTTAGACGACGGTAGGGGCACGAGAAGCCTAGAGACTAGATAGCCAAGCCGTGAAACGACATTTTTGACGAAAATCAGATGGCGAAGCCATTTGGGATGAGATGATTCCCAAGTCGAAACCCAGCTGACAAGGATGGGAGTATTCCTTATTGATAGTTGAGATGATTCTATCACCTCGGGATGAGATGATTTCCGACACTTGGGATGAGATGATTCCCAAGTCAAAACCCAGCTGACAAGGATGGGAGTATTCCTTGTTGATATATGAGACGATTCTATCACCTCGGGATGATATGATTCTCGAGACTTGGGATGAGATGATTCCCAAGTCAAAACCCAGCTGACCAGGATGGGAGTATTCCTTATTGATAGATGAGATGATTCTATCACCTCGGGATGAGATGATTCCCGAGACTTAGGATGAGATGATTCCCAAGTCAAAACCCAGCTGACAAGTATGGGAGTATTCCTTGTTGATAACCTGATAGATGAGATGATTCTATCACCTCGGGCTGAGATGATTCCCGAGACTTGAGATGAGATGATTCCCAAGTCAAAACCCAACTGACAAGGATGGGAGTATTCCTTGTCGACAACCCGATTGATGAGATGATTCTATCACCTCGGGATGAGATGATTCCCGAGACCTGGGGGCCCGTATCTTAAAGCTCCTGGATGAGATGATTCCTGGAGAGGAGCATGGGATGCTCAAAAACTTGACACACAACACACATTCATCATTCAAATTTGGTGGTTCCTGTCTTACGTTGTTTCGTCTTTGGTTCCTAAGGACTCATCAACGAGGGGCATCTGTGAACACCCAAATTTGACCCACGAATGTTTTGCTAAAAATTAGATTCCAGACATGCTTAACTTGAGGTTAGTGAGATGATTTGATTTTATGTCAAGGCATGATAAGAATTTAATTTAGTAGAATAAGGTACATTTCATTGCTTGGGCTCTTTTAGTTGTTTTTAATCCAAGTATATGATGATTCATTTTTTGGGTTAGAAATGGTTTTAAGGGTCCAAGTAAATGGATTCTTCAGAGTTTGCCCAGCCCATTAACACATTTCTTGCAAGTTAATTTTAGCTCTGATTTTTGTGGAAAATCAGAGTTAAATCATCATTATGTAAAAATGTTGTTTTTGGCATGATTTAGTATGAAATAGGCATTAAGGTGTAATAAATCTGTTATGGAATGATTTAGGGGGAGTGATAATCAAGTAATGGAGTGATTCTGGATTGATTGGGGGTTAATTACGCGGTAGGATCAAATCAGGGTTGAATTAGAGGGATTGGGGATCCGAAAATGGAAAGAACGGGCGACACGCGGGGCAACCGGCGGTCGCTGGCGGTCATGTCCTCCCAGATTCGTCCAAATCTCCCATTTTGTTTCTAATTTTGATCCTATGCGGTTTTGGACCAGATTTTCGGGCTTAATCTTCACCATTAAGAAGGTCCACGCCCCTAGACTTCCCAGAGCACTATAAATAGGACCCCTCACACACATTTTAAAGGGATCACACATTTTTCTCACATACACACCTATAAGCCTTGAGTGCTTGGAGAAACTCTACTTCTCCAAGCCTAGAAATACATTCTTTAGGCAAAAACTCTGGAGGAATTTCGTGGGAGGCATTAGCAGTGGTCCAGCAAGGAAAGATCAAGAAGAGGATCAACCATAGAGCTTAGAAGCGGCAAGAAGATGGGTGTAGAACTTAACCCATTGCAAAGAGCTGGAGGAGGGCTACAAGAGGTAACACTAAACCCTCTTTTTTTATTGATCTTTGTTGATTGTATGCTGATACTTGTGATGATGTAAGTGGCCAATTTGTGCCATGTTTAGAACTACATGGCTTTGACCCCGATCACTCGGGTACGTAGGTAATCCCGGTCTTACAATGGGATGCAAGCCAAATCTTCTTCTTCTCCCCTTCTCTTTATTTTCCACACATGCACACTTGCACCCGACACACTTGCATTTCATAATTGCACATAGTGTCGACCCAACACGGATGGGTGCCTAGCACCTTCCCTTCTGTGACGAACCCCCGATCCCATAACTTTGGTTCGCCATGACCATGTAGCCTAAAGGAGTCAGATTAAGGTTTTTCCCAAGTTTCTTCCTTAATAAAACTTGGATGACGACTCCAATGTTATGGGATTGACCAGAGGAATAAGGTGAAAGGATTAGGTGAATAGGCCAAAGTGATATTGGGTCGGGTATTCACAGTAACACATTTTAGTGACTTGAGCCTTTGTATATTGGTGTACTAAGATTAATGAGATGATTTAATCTTAGGATAAAATATATAATAAGGTTTATTTAGGCTGAAATGTGTTTTTAGACCTTTTTTCTACGTTTAATCCAATTTTAATGAGATGATTTATCTTTGGGTTAAAGATGGGTTTAAGGGCCCAAGTTAGTTCTCCAGAGTTTAACTAGCCCATTAGCACATTTTTTGAAGAGTAATCTTAGCTCTGATTTTCGTGGAGAATCAAAGCTAAATCATCAGTTATGAAGAAATGTAGTTTTTGGTATGATTTAGTAGGAAATGAGTGTTAAATGTGTAATCAATCAGTCTTGGAATGATTTAGGGGAGTGATGATTAAGTAATTGAGTGATTCTGGGTTGATTAGGGGTTAATTACGCGGTAGGTTCAAATCGGGGCTGAATTAGGGGGATTAGGGTTCGAAAATGGAAAGAACGGGTGACACGCTGGGAAACCGGTGGTCCTCTCGCGACGACCGCCAGGTGCTGGCGGGCAACCACTCAAGACCGCCAGCACTGGCGGTCATGCGGTAGAAGACCGCTGGCAGCGATGGTCATGGCTTCCCAGATTCACCCAAATCTCCGATTTTGATTCGGGTATAATCGTCGCCATTAAATAGGTCCATGCCCCTAGGCTTCCCAGAACACTATAAATAGGACCCCTTACATACATTTCAATGGATCACAAACTTTTCTCACATATACACCTATAAGCCTTGTGTGCTTGGAGAAACTCTACTTCTCCAAGCTTAGAAACACATCTTTAGGTAAAAGCTTTGAAAAAAATTCGTGGGAGGCATCAGTAATAGGTTAGCAAGGAGGAGTCAAGAAGAGGACCAACCATTGAGCTTAGGAAGGGCAAGAAGGTGGGTGTAGAACTCGACCCATTGCAAGGAGCTAGAGGAGGGCCACAAGATGTAACACTAAACTCTCTTGATTGATTCTTTGCTGATTGTACGCTGTTGCTCTTGATGATGTAAGTGGCCGATTAGTGCCAAGTTTAGAACTACGTGGCTTTGACCCCGGTCACTCGGGTACGTAGGTAGTCTCGATTTTACAACGGGATGCAAGCCAATTCTTCTTTTTCTCCCCTTCTCTTTATTTTCCATATATGCACACTTGCACCAGGCACACTTGCATTCTACAATTGCACCTAGTCTCGACCCAACACGGATGGGTGCCTAACACCTTCCCATCTGTGACGAACCCCCCATCCCATGTATTTGGTTCGTCATGACCATGTAGCCTAAAGGAGTCATCTAAAGGTTTTTTCCAAGTTTTTCCCTTAATAAAACTTGGGTGGCGACTCCATTGACATGGGATTGACCCGAAGAGGAAGGTGTAAAGAAATAGGTGAATAGGCCCAAGTGATTTTGGGTCGGGTACTCACACCACCCAAACTATCTTGGGCTGGTATTAAGACTCTTCTCGGCCCAAGCCCGCTAGCCGACCCATTAGAACAAAACTTGGGCCTCGTCACAGAGAACCCTACTTTTTTCGAAAGGTCGGCTAACACCTTCTCATAGTTTAAAGTAACCGCATCAGCGCTGTTTTTGGAAATAACTTCCCTTGAAGCTGCATCTTTAACTAATGCACGCCTATTCCCCTTCCTCCCAGGAGATTTGTCTGCATTAATGACTCCTTTTCCCTTTTCCAGATATTTGATTGTGTTGAGAATCTCAAAAGGATCTTTGGAACTCGACACATCATCCTTAGTCGACTCCGCATGCCCTCGATCCTCTTCCGTTGTCGCCACCCTCCCACCTTCCAGCGAACAAGGCACAAAACTAGGGCTAAGTCCGTCATAGTCTCCTTCCTTACCGGACATACTACCAGTAAATGAAGGAGGGCCATGCTGCGCCCTACATACAGAGATATCAAACAGTTTGCTCCCAATCTTGGCTTTCAAAAACATCGAGAGAAAGGATTCCTATACAATGTCACAACATGAAATCGAGAGAAAGGATTCCTATACAATGTCACAACATGAATCTTTGCTACTGCAAGATCGTCACTATTGCCTAACTTATTAAAAATTTTAACCAATTTTCCAAAGCGAACCGCCACCAAACTGAAGAATTCCTCGCACCAGGCGTGTGGGGAAAGCCATACACATTCAACCAGCAATTTCTCCGAGAAGCACCATCGCAATCCTCCCAAACATTAAGTAACTCAAAGCAATCATCATTCCATTCTTTAACTAAGTTGACAGCAGACAACATCTCTTCTTGCGATGTAAATACCGATAGGGCTGTGAATACCCGACCCAAAGTCACTTGTGCCTATTCACCTATTCCTTACACCTTCTTCATAACCGTCATCCAACTTCTTTGTAGTCGCCACCCAAGTTTTATTAAAAGACAAAACTCGGGAAAAACCTTCATATGACTCCGTTTAGGCAACTAGATAACGAACCAAAGATGTTGGACCCGGGGATTCGTCATGGATGGGAAGGTGTTAGGCACCCATCCATGTTGGGGCGAAACCTTGTGCAATAAAAGGATTTTGTATGCCTTGTGCAAGTGTGCAAGTGTGAACAACAAAACTGTAACATCCCGAATTTTCATAATTTGATTTTCGGAATTTTTGGAATTTTTATTCCAATTTTACCCTTGTGGAATTTCCGGATTTTTTGTTATGGAAATAAAGTATTTTCCTTGGAAATAATGTTTTGAGGTCGGCAATATAAGGGGTTTGAGTTTCATCAGAAACGGGGACTTGTTTCGGGGTGAAACGGAGCTTTAACGTAGTTGTCTGTAAAACTACGTCGTTTTGCTTAATGGGAAAAAAACAAAAAAAAAAAAACGTTGAATGGCCAAGGGCGGGTTGACCGCAGGCCGACCAACCCTAACCCCAATCCTCTTTTTCTTTCTTTTCTTCTCTTTTCACTCTTTCTTTTTCTTTCTTCTTTCTCCCCCCCCCCCCCCCCCCCCGACGGCGCCCCTTCCCTTCTTCCTTTTCCTCTCATCTTCATCTCTCTTCTCCCTCTTCTTCTCACACTCTCCCTCTCCCTCTCTCCCACGGCCGCCATCCGCTTCCTCCTCCTCTCAATCGCCTGTTGTCGTGCCTATACTCTCGCACCTTGCCGCCGCCGTTGAGCCTCTGCGAGTGGAGGGGAGTTGAAGGTGGAGGCTCGGCTCGCACGCGAGGGGCTGCTGAGGTGGTCGAGATGCCGTCCTCGTCTTCTACCGGTAAGCCCAGTTCTCGTCTCCTGTTCCTTTGTTTCTTTTGCTCGTGGGCTGTGGGAAACCGATTGGTTAATCGGTATTGTTTTGTGTTGGACGGTTCGTTTTGCAGGCCGTGGTGTTTTCTTGTTGTTGTTGGTGGTTGTCGCGCCGTGGACGGTTGTGGGTTTTGTGTTGTTGCTGTTGTTGTGTTGGGTGTGTGTTGGTCGACGGCGGGTTGTGTGCGTGGCAGTGTTGCTGCAAGCTTGGCTGTGAGCTCCGGTTTAGGCCTAATGCCGGCAGTGAGGTTGTAACATTGGGCGCTCGGTGTTAAACTTGGATCGATTGAGGGCAAACTCGATCGGATTTCCGATTGAGCGGGTGCTTGCGGGTAAGAGTTCTTCCCCATCTTTTCTTTTTAATTCGGAAATTCAATGGTCCCGTGTAGAGTTTCTGTTTGATGTTGAGGTGAATACGGGTTAGATGTTGTTTTGCTAGTGGCAGGATTGCCGTGATTGGTTTTTGGAGGTTGTGGAATTTTCCGGCGAGGTTCACCGGAATCCGGCGAGGCTCGGGATTTTTCCGGCGAAGGCTCGGGTTTTTGTTCCGGCACTTGACGGTATTACTTGGTTGTGTAATTTGTATTCATTCATGGCATGTACCTTTAATTTCGGATTGGGTTATGTATTATTGTTAATGTACATAATAGAAATCGAGTATGGGAATTATGTGGAACATAACCGGGAATTTACCGACACGGGTAGAACCATAGGCCGGGAACATTTGGGCTCGGATTGACCTTGGATTTAAGTAACGGGCTTCGGGCCCAATTTCATACTTGGTGATTAAGGACTTAAGGAAGTGGGCCTTAGGCCCGGAAATTGAATTTGGACTTAGATTGGGCTTTAGGCACGGGGACCCGTTAAGAACATAACGAATGGGCCATAGGCCCGGGAGCTGCTTTTGGACTTAGTTGGGCTTAAGCCCGGTGAACCTTAGGTCCCGATGCTCGGAGTTTAGGTGAGAGAACATTATGTCGGGTTTAGACCCGGGAATTTCATAATTGGCTAACTAGGGATGGGTTTAACTCAGTCGAGCAATATAGTGATCATGCATGCACGTTTTTATTGTAATCGTTTGTAATTTGTTGTGTGTGCCGGTATTCAGGCACGGGTAATACCTCGGGAGCTGGAGGATCTGTTTTGGGAAAGGCTCCACAGGACAATCGTCGTTGAGGTGACTTTATACGTCTTTTTATGTTTGTATGCATGAGCTTGTTGGATTGGTTTGTTTGAGTTGCATGCCTGTTTGCTAACATGCTGTGATCCGTATTGTGTGCCTATGTCTTACTGTTTGCTTTTGAGCATGAATTGTTGGATTGTTGTGGTGATAACATGTGGTGTGATTTTGGGCAATTTGTGTAATGTGCTATGGGTCGAAGACCCGGATATCTGACTGAGATGAGAATACACACAACCCTGTTAAATCACGATTCTTGGCACACATAAACTCATAACTTGTGAATAAAGATAATGTACAGTAGAAGATAGGCTACTGTGTGCTGATGACCGGTTGGTTCAAGCGGGAAGTGATACCCCTCGGGTTGCATGCGGGATAGAATGTGATATGCAGATAAGCATCTGGGTCTGTAATGACCGGTTCTACCTCCCTCCTTCTACCTCCCCCTTTCTACCTCCCTCTTTCTCTCTCTCTCTCTCTCTCTCTGTGGATATGTTTGGGCTTCGTGCCTGATCTTTATTAAGGCTTATGCCTGGTTGTCTCATAAGACGGGACCGAGCTCGACGCACACAGTAGGGGGCCCTGAATAATAAATTATAATAAGAAAAACTTAACACACAACAGATGGAGAATAATGAACTGTTTGCTTGAATGTCTTGGCATGTTAGTACTGGTTGTTGTATGTTTGCTTACTTGTTCTGTATCTCTTCTTTCCTTTCGGACTTGTTCTGCACACCTACATAAATAGATTTATACTGCTCACTGAGTAGGCGACTCACATAATCGCCAACGTTGTTTTTCAGACTCTTAGATAGCGTGCAGTCACTATCTACCCTTCCAGAGTACGGACGTGGTTATCTCAGCAGGTAGCTGTGATTCTTCTCCCGGTTGGATCCATAGGGCCGACTTGCATCCCACTTTTACTTTTGCTTTATTTTTATCTTTATTTTCCGCTGCACTGTATTGTGATTAGATGTCATTTTGATTTTGATTATTTTATCGGCGGGCTGCCGGGATTTAGTATTGATGATGTATCGGCAGGATGCCGGGTTGATTTGAGGCTTGCTTAGCCGATTTGATTATGTTCTTTTTGACATCTCGGGATTTTAAGAATTTCTTTCCTGATAATGTTTTGATATTGGATTTTGTGTCCTGGGATTCAGGGGTATTTTGATAATTTCCTTGTGTTTAAGTATTTTATTGCAAAATTGGGACACGGGTGTTTCAAAAACACATAACAACTGAGACAAAAAAGAAAGGGGGGAAGAAGAAGAATGGGCTTGAGTTTCCACCACTAGAAACCACCTACGTACCCCGACGACCGGGTTCAAAGTGTAAGTAACCGGGTCATGCAATTTGACAATCAAATGCAACTAAATGCGCAGTGGAAATCCCAGTACTCATGGAGGATCCATGTAAAACAGGGTAAACCGAGTATAGAAAAACATACCTGGTTCGGTTGAGGTCTTTCACTCAACTGATGATCCGAATCAGCAAGAGCCGGACAGTAATCCCGCCCCTCTACGGTATCCACACGAACCGTGATAACTAGTTGGAATCGTAACAAGATTACCAACCCGAGCACCCCCGAACTGATGTGCTAGCAGCAGGTTTCCGGGAGCTAGTGTTTGTGGTGTTTTTCTTCTTTCTCAAAGAAGGATGTGTGTAACCTGAAAAACTCTAAGCTCTCAAGTCACTCAAGCTCTGAAAAAACCAGACTCAAGGTGTAGAGTAATCTGATTACTCACTCCAATTAATGCACAGATTATTAGAGACAAGAATGGCCAACATAATGGTCCACCCAACATGATTAAGAAATTTATCAAGAACATGCATGTGATGCATAGGAATAATATGATGATGTTTGTAAATTTGGAAACCAAAATTAAAAGTGAACATCGATGTTCACTATTGGACATCGATGTTGTGAGAATCTGATTCTCCCAACTATTTGGCCGAGGCTCAAGAACATCGATGTTCAACACTTCAACATCAATGTTTTGAGTAACTTGAACTCCAAACTATCTGGCAGTAGCTCAAGAACATCGATGTTCAACTCTTCAACATCGATGTTTTGAGAATTCTGAAAGTTTAGGATTTTGGCAGTAGCATTTTAACATCGATGTTGAACTTAAACATCGATGTTTGAACTTCTGGCACTCAAGAACATTGATGTTGGAATCTTAAACATCGATGTTATGAGAGTTCTGGAACTTCAAACCAATTTGGCCGAGCTCAAATAACATCGATGTTTAACTCTTAACATCGATGTTTTTGAGAGTTTTGCATGAGAACATCGATGTTGGTCACACAACATCGATGTTTTGAAGATTCGGCCGAGGCTAAACTTCATCAGAACATCGATGTTTGTCACACAACATCGATGTTATGAAGGTTCGGCCAAGGCTAAACTTCATGCGAACATCGATGTTTGTCTCACAAACATCGATGTTGTGGCCAGGCTGTACTAGAACGACAATCGTTCTATACACAAACCGACACTCGATTTTTACCTAGTCGAACTCTTCGACTTACTGCCATGAACATATTGATTGATATCTCATACCAATCAAGTGCTTGTTGTCAAAATATTTTTAACAAAATACTAGCACAATATCACTGCGATCGGTCCTTTAGAAGGAAAAGTTGAATGGGAATAACTTCCTAAAATGGTATCGCAACTTGAGGATAGTCCTCAAACAAGAAAAGAAGTTGTATGTCCTTGATGGGCCCGTTCCAAATGAACCGGCGCCTAGTGCTTCTAGGGCATGAAGGGATGCTAACAAGAAGCATCTTGATGATGCATTGGATGCATCACGCCTTATGCTTATAACCATGGACTCTGAGCTTCAGAAGCAACACGAGAAATTGGGGGCGTTCGATGTGATCGAACACCTGAGAGGTATGAGACCTCTAAGGCATTGTTCCAATGCAGGATGGCTGAGTCATCACCCGTAAGACCTCATGTGCTCAAAATGATTGGATACATTGAGAGCCTTGAGGGTCTTGTTTTCCTTTGCAGAAGGAGTTAGCTGTTGATCTAGTCCTGCAATCGTTGCCGGATAATTACAGCCAATTTGTCATAAACTTCAATATGAATCATCTTGACAAACCCTTGTCTGAGTTGCTCAACATGTTAGGAACAGCTGAGCAACAGATGAAGGCAAACAAATCCAACAGCATTATGATGGTTGGAAACAACAAGGGAAAGGGTAAGGGCAAGGTGAAGAAATTTGCCAAAAAGTTTGGTGCATCTTCTTCACAAGTGCTGAAACCCTAAGGTGGTGTTGCAAAGGAAGGTCAATGCTTCCATTGCAAGTAGTCCGGTCATTGGAAACGGAACTGCCCTGTTTACTTTGAAGAGGTAAAGAAGTAGAAGGGAAGTAAGACTTCCGCTTCAGGTATTTTCGTTATAGAAGCTAATATCTCTATCTCAGCATCATGGGTATTAGATACCGGATGTGGTTCTCACATATGTGTAAATGTGAAGGAACTGAGAAAGAGTAGGAGATTGGTATAGGGTAAGATAGACCTGAGTGTGGGAAATGGAGCAAGAGTTGCTGCATTAGCCGTAGGAACTTACTATTTTACCTTACCGAGTGGTTTGGTTTAGAACTAGACAATTGTTATTATGTACCAACCATAAGTAGGAATTTGATTTCTGTTTCTTGTCTTGACAAGAAAGGCTTTTCATTTGTAATAAAGAACAATTGTTGTTCTATTTATTTCAATGATGTTTATTATGGTGGTGCATATTTGAGCAATGGTTTGTATGTTCTAAACCTACAAACACCGATCTATAACGATAATACGAAGAAGGTTAGAATGAGCGATTCTAATGAAACCTTTCTATGGCATTGTCGATTGGGCCATATAAACGAGACTCGTATATCTAAACTCCATAAAGATGGACTTTTAGACTCATTTGATTTTGAATCATTTGAGACATGTGAGTCATGTTTGTTAGGCAAGATGACGAAGGCTCCTTTTGCTGGTAAAGGTGAAAGGGCTTCGGACTTGTTAGGTCTTATACATAGTGATGTATGCGGACCTATGTCGACACAAGCTAGAGGTGGATTTCAATACTTCATTACATTTACTGACGATTTCAGTCGGTATGGCTATGTGTATCTATTGAAACACAAGTCAGAATCCTTTCAAAAGTTCAAAGAATTCAAGAATGAAGTACAGAATTAACTCGGAAAAAGTATTAAAATGCTTCGATCAGATCGAGGTGGTGAATACTTAGACCGAGAGTTTCTTGATCATCTAAAGGGTTGTGGTACAGTATCACAACTCACTCCACCGGGTACGCCTCAATGGAATGGTGAGTCCGAAAGGAGGAATAGAACCTTGTTGGACATGGTTCGTTCGATGATGAGTCAAGCTGACCTTCCTTCTTCATTTTGGGGACATGCATTATTGAGTGCTGCATTTACACTTAACCGTGTTCCATCTAAATCCGTCGAAAAGACACCATATGAGATATGGACTGGGAGGCGTCCCAATTTGTTTTTTATGAGAATTTGGGGTTGTAAGGCTTACGTGAGACGTGAAGCATCGGATAAAATCGGCCCTAAATCCGACAAGTGCCTCTTTGTAGGATACCTTAAGGAAACTAAAGGGTATTATTTCTACAATCCCACCGAGCACAAAGTGTTTGTTGCTCGGGCTGCTATTTTTCTAGAAAGAGAATTTATTTCTAGAAGAATCAGTGGGAGGAAAATAGAACTCGAAGAAGTTCGAGATATTGAGGCTGAGATGGAACAAGGACAGGAACCACAAGATGTTGTGGATGAGAATCCTATTCCTGTAATACATGGACCGCGTAGGTCGGATAGGAATCGGTAAGAGCCTGAGAGATATGGATTTCTCATGACTCATACTGGAGACGTGATTCTCATAGATGAGGATGAGCCCACTTCCTATCAGCAGGCCATCATGGGTCCGGACTCTAAGAAGTGGCTAGAAGCCATGAATTCGAAAATGGAATCCATGTATCAAAACATGGTATGGACCTTGGTTGATCCACCTGAAGGGGTAAAACCCATAGGGTGCAAGTGGGTCTTTAAGAAAAGACCGACATGGATGGTAATGTGATTACCTATAAAGGGCGGTTGGTGGCGAAAGGTTTCAAGAAAGTTCATGGTATTGACTATGATGAAACTTTCTCACGAGTTGCCATGGTTAAATCCATCCGGATTCTATTGGCTATAGTGGCACACTATGATTATGAGATATGGCAAATGGATGTCAAAACCGCTTTCCTTAACGAAAAATCTTTTAGAGGATGTGTACATGACACAACCTGAAGGTTTTGTCGATCCAGAGAATGCCAATATGGTATGCTAGTTGCAGAGATCCATTTATGGATTGAAACAAGCTTCTAGGAGTTGGAATCATTGTTTTAATGATGTGATCAAAGAGTTTGGTTTCATTAAGAACGAAGATGAACCATGTTTTTACAAGAAGGTTAGTGGGAGCACTATTGTTTTCTTGTTGTTGTATGTTGACGACACTACAGTCTGTAAAGGCTTGGTTAGGAAACATTTCTCGATGAAGGACTTAGGAGAAGCTGCCTAAGTGTTAGGTATATAGATCTATAGAGATAGATCCAAAACGCTTCTCGGGCTAAGTCAAAGTACGTATATTGACAAGGTGCTAAAGAGGTTTAGCATACAAGATTCCAAGAAAGGATTCTTGCCCTTGTCACATGGCATATCTCTCTCAAGGAATCAATGTCCTAGTACATCTAAGGAGAGAGAGCGGATGAGTAAGATTCCTTATGCTTCTACAATAGGATTTATCATGTATGCCATGCCATGTACTCGACCGGATGTCGCTTATGCTTTGAGTGTCACAAGCAGATACCAATCTGATCCCGGTGAGAGTCACTAGATAACGGTTAAGAACATCCTTAAGTACTTAAGAAGGACTAAGGATGCATTCCTGGTTTACGGAAGCATTGATGAGCTTGTTGCAAAGGGTTACACAGATGCTAGCTTCCAAACCGACAGGGATGACTTTAAATCGCAGTCAGGTTATGTGTTTTTGTCTTTGAGGTGGTACTGTCTGCTGGAAGAGTTCCAAGTAGGGAACAGTTACCGATTCTACAACTGTGGCTGTGCAAAGTTCCTTCTGAGAACAATGTAACAGACCTGTTGACTAAGTCACTCACACAGCGAAAGCATGATGGTCATGCTGCATTCATTGGTATTAGATACATGTATGATTGGCTTTAGTGCAAGTGGGAGATTGTTAGTCTAATATGCCCAAAAGCCAATCAATGGATGATTGTTTGTAGTTATGTATATACATTAAGGTTATTCCAATAAATATCGTTTATGAGAGAAACGCTTGCACATATTTATAACCCTAAAATATTTCATATTCTTAAATGTCCCTAATCGATTATTATTATGGATGGGTTGCAATAATAAATTAAGACTAGTATATGTTGAGAATTTATATGTGATATGAATTCTATATACGGGTACAAGTTAGAGAACTTGTGGACTGGACTGACCCACATAAGAACGCTACATGGAACGTTATATGTTTGTCGATAGCGGTTCTTATATGTATTGTCCTTAGACCTGAGATCATCAAGGTTCCCAACATATGAGTCGTATACTTTGATATTACTCTTGGCTATTTCGTAAATGAGTAGACCTTAGTGTAATCATTGGGTATATGATAAATGTGTAGTGGGTTTTGTATGATCAAGAGGGGATTCGTCCAACCCATATAACGGGTATATTATCGGATGGTTTCTTGATAGAGTTGGACCGTAAATGCATGGCCATGCTCGGATTATGATATGGTGATATCGTAGGTATCCGTTTTACGCGGTTAACTCGAGGATCAAGAAACCGAGATTGAACATAAGCGAGATTGGCATATTCCATGTCTCGTGTTTAATCTTGATAATGGGACGAAGGGACGATGACATGTTTGCGAGGCATATGAATCAGTACTGATCTTGTCGTTCGGGTAGCAGTGATGTGTTGCTAGACGCCGCTCTTTGCTTATAATTGTAAGTGAGTTTACAATTATTGCCAGACGTTACAAGTGCCTACAGAGTCACACACTTAGAATCGTTGATTCGAGCATGTGGTTGAACCGTGCTTGGACTATGGTTCGACCAAGTGTGGTTGGACCATGGTTGGACAGTGGTTGGACCAGGGTCGTTTTGGGCTGGTTTGATTCAATAATTGTCAGAACTATTGAGCCAAACCTGATGGCATGTGATGTGTAATCCTATTAGTGCATAGTGGAGACATGATTAGACTAGATAGTGTTGGAATCTTAATCATGTTGGGTGGACCATTATGTTTGCCATTCTTGTCTCTAATAATCTATGCATTAATTGGAGTGAGTAATCAGATTACTCTACACCTTGAGTCTGGTTTTTTCAAAGCTTGAGTGACTTGAGAGCTTAGAGTTTTTCAGGTTACACACATCCTTCTTTGAGAAAGAAGAAAAACACCACAAACACTAGCTCCCGGAATCCTACTGCTAGCACATCAGTTCGGGGGTGCTCAGGTTGGTAATCGTGTGACAATTCCAACTAGTTATCACGGTTCGTGTGGATACCGTAGAGGGGCGGGATTACTGTCCGGCTCTTGCTGATTCGGATCATCAGTTGAATGAAAGACCTCAACCGAACCAGGTATGTTTTTCTATAACTCAGTTTACTCTGTTTCACATGGATCCTCCATAAGTACCGGGACATAGCTCTTAAAATGCATTACATAACAATCATAACATCATAATCAGCAACACCACAACATTAATTCATCCACAATCAGCAAGATTCAAAGTCAAAAGAAGATTGAAATACTTACCTCGTGTTTGGACAGATTCTGTTTGTCGATTTCAAGGGCAACTATTATAGAGAAGACAACTTTTTCTGTAACACCCCGATTTTCGTTAATTGATTTTTACGAATTTTTTTTGGAATTTAAATTCCAATTTTAACCTTGTAGAATTTTCAGAATTTTTGGTCAAGAAAATTAATGTTATTAATTTATTTTTACTTGGAAATATTTTATATAGGTTGAATTTAATGCTAGTTTCGGGTTCTACGGAATTTATTTGTGTATTGGGGTGCAACACATGGTGTAGTGTAGTTTTGCAAAAAACTACGTAGTTTCGGGATAGGCCAAACATAAAACACACACTTGGCCTGCGTTTTGACCAAGGGAAGAGGGTTGACCGTGCCTAAGACCAAAACGACGTCGTTTTGGTCCCGGCCGAATTCAACCCCAACCCTAGAGTATAAATATTTCTCTTTTTCTCCCTCTCCTCCCTTTTTTCTTTCATTCTTTCCTCCTCACCTGATCGGCTGTTGCGTCTCTTCTATTCTTTTCTTTCTCCCTTGTGGCCTCAAACACACACACCACTGCCTTCTTCTTTTCTCTCCTCTTCCTCTTTGATCTGCTGCCGACGCGGCACCCCTCATGCCGTCGTTGCTACAAGACAACAAGGAGGAGGCCGGGAGGGACTTCGGGTGTGGGAGGCGAGGCTGTGCCGAGCGCTCTCTATGCGAGGAATTCAAAGACCGAGCTCGAATCGCCGCCATTCCCACCATCTTTCCTCCTCCTCCTAACCGTCGCCGTCGCTTGGTCGCCTCCCACCAGCAGGAGTCGAAGGAGGGGGTGGAGACTAAGTTCGACACGAGTGTGGCTGCGGCTCGCTTTGTCGCGCCGTCGCCTCCTGTCGTCGGGTAAGCAGACTCTCTTTTCCTTTCCTTTCTTTGATTTTTGTTCTGGTGGTTGATGGGTGTTGCTGTTTTGGAATTGGGTGATGCTTAGGTTGTTGAGGGCGGCGGTTGTAATGAGGTTATTGTTGATGTCGTGGTTTTGTTGTGGGTGTCGGCTGTAGAGGAAATGTGGCTGTCGGTCGGGGGTCGCTGTTGCTCGCTCTGGGTTGATGCTGCCGGACTTGGGTTGGTCGACGAGGGGTTGTTCTGGCAGTGACTATAGGCTCGGGTTGGTGCTCTCTATGGAGAACCCGAGACCTCAACGTGAGGATCTAGCTTTTGCTTGTGCAAGTCATGTTTTCCGGTGAGTATTCCGGTTACTCTTAGTTTTTTTGGTTCTGTTGCTCTTTTTTTTTTGTGGCAACGAAGTATTAAATTCTTTCGTTGGTTGTCCTGGTGTTCGGCAGTGTTGTTTGGGACGTTCCTGCACTTTTGGTGAATTTCCGGCAAAGTTTGGCTGGATTGTCCGGCGGGTCGAGTACTGTTCCTGCGGGATGCTGTATCCCGGCATTACACGGTAATTCCGAGCGACGTGTATATCGTAATTTTTATACAAGACATGTAGTGTAAATGCATTTAATTAATGTAATAAGAGAGAAATGGACTCAGTGGAAATCGAGTTTGGAGAGTTGAGCGGCGTGGCCGGTACATGTCCGACGCACGTGGTATCATTAGGCCGGAAATACTAGGCTCGGGTTTACGAGTTAGTTTGTCTATGACGGGCCGGGCCCAGGCCCATTAACTCTATGATTCATGGACATGGTTTGGGCTTTAAGCCTAATAAAGTGTAATTGATTTAATATTGGCTTTAGGCCCAAATAAGATTAAGGCATGATTTGGGCCTTAGGCCCAATGGGTAATTTAACCTGATAATTATTATTAATATAGGCTTGAGATCAAAGGACCTGAGGATAATGACTGGGCTTAAGGACTCAAAATGATATATCGGAATAAGGACGTTTTAGCATACTTTTGTCATATTTTTATGTGGACATTATGTATGGTCGTATCTTGGTTCTAAAATAGGATATGTTGAGGCAGATCGAGGCTTTGGCTTCCGAGACAATTATTATGGCCAAGGTGAGGACTTATAAACCTTTGTATGCATTACTGCCTACAATGCTCGGTTAATAAACTTGGAACAAGAAGTGGTAATACTTGGTTGGTATTGAATGCTATATGCATATATGCCTGCTGTGCTGACGTTGTTGTTTGCGTTTACATCTTAATGATGATACCTTGATGTAGTATGTCTGATTATGTATATTACGTGCCTGTTTGATATGATATACTAGTTGAGAATGAGTTTGTTGGTTATGAGATATAACATGTGATATGACTATGTGGTTCGTGTGGTGACTTGAGGGCTGGAGGCCCGGATTTGAGAATAAGATATTAAATCCACACAACCCTGTTTGACAATTACGTATGGCAAAACTCGTTAAGCATAATTGAGAATAACATACTATAATAATTCTACTGTGGGGCTGTTGACCGATTGGTTCGAGCGGGAAGTGATACCCCTCGGGATTTCATGCGGGATAGCATGGTATATACGGATTAGCATATGGGTCTGTGATGACCGGTTCTACCTCCCTCTTTCTATCTCCCCCTTTCTACCTCCCTCTTTCTCTCTATCTATCTCTCTCTCTCCCTGATTGTATTGGGCCTTGCCCTAATTATATTGGGCTTATGCCCTGGTTGTCTCATAAGACGGGACCGAGCTCGACGCACACAGTAGAGGGCCCTAATAAAATATTAAATCTTAATAGTAATAAATACAACGAAAATAAGATGATCAAAGGAAAGTTTAGGTTTTAAGTCTGATGATGACTTGTACTGTTCATTGTGACTTGTTTGTGCATTGTGGTTGCTGTTGCCTGATGCCGGTGTACTTGTAGTTGATTTGTATTTGTATACACTGGTTTATTTGTTTGCGGTGAGACAGTGGTTGGTCTCACCCCCTCACAGACTTTTACAGGTTAGCTGCTCGTTGAGCGGTGGTGCATATCAGCAGGTGGCGGTGCTTTCCTCTCCTCGGGTCGGATCCATAGGGTGCATTACGTTCATATTTGTTTATGTATTTGTCTTAAGCTGCATACTCGAATTGTATTACATATTGTATGATATATTTCGTAATTAAATGATGATTATCTTATTTGTGCCGTTTTCCGGGTAGAAAAGGCAATTTAGTCTTTCCACATACTTTAAATAATTTAATTAGATATTTTGGGATACAGGTGTTTAGTTGATGATTTTCGTGTCCCGGAAATGATAAGGGCAATTTGGTCATTTCATATTTAATTTATAGTTTATATTAACAAATTGGGACATGGGCATTTCAGTTGGTAGCGGAGCAGGCTGTAGTTCCATTGGGATGTCATGATATGTTCTGTGCTCTTATGTGCATCAGTCTGCTCCATTTTGAGTCTGTTGTTGCTTTTTCATATGCATTCATGTAGTGAGTCGTACTATGGATCCGGTGGAGGACAAGCACCTGCTGAGGGTCGGAGTGACCCGGTAATGTTGTTGAAATGATATGTTTATCTTTACAGCTTAGGTAGTTGTAAGGCTTATTTTGTGGAATATCCACTGCTTTATCGGAGTCGGTGTAGACTCTCGACTCTTTACCTATGCTTTTGTGTTGGTGTGTGTACACCGTTCCTGCTTTTTCCTGTGTTGTTGCTGCAAGAGGTTTCCCAACGGTAACATGTTTGATAGTTCCTGAAATAGAACTGGCCAATACAAGTAAGAACCATCTGTTTGTTGTTGGATGTTGCATCTGTTAGGAGATGATCTGATATGATGCTTATGGATACGATTCCTGTAATCCTGATGATCATGTTATTTGTGGTATGATTACTTCAGCTCGAGGTTTGAATTTACTTGTGAGTTATATATGGATCAAATCTTGTTCGGGAAGGGAACTGATAATTTCTTGAATTAATTTGAGGTTGATCTAATGATATGTATGGGGAAATATCTTTTAATGATATTTGAGGTACTTAAATTTATTGAGATTTGAGATATTAAAGGTGATTGTGACAAATAAAGGTTTTGGTCATGGATCTTTGTCGAGGTTATAGTTCATGTGATTGATGCGGATGCTAGGAGTATGTTGTTTGCATTGAGGTTTGATTTTGAGGTGATTTTGGGTATTGTGATTCAATTGCTAAGTTATTAATTATGTGATGAGAGATACAATGATGTTGTAAGTTCCTTATCAAAGAAACTTTGGTGTTCGTGCTAGGAATGACTTGAGGAATAGATTCATGAGTATGAGTTATGAAAGAATGTTTGGGTTTTGAGAAATCCAGGTTATAGAAGTATAATTATGATATTTCGATAGTGTTCGGGTTCTAGTGCTTATGGTATGATTTGGGATATATACAATTTTAGCTGAATTGACGTGTGATAAATGAAATGCTTTAAGGTTTGGAACATGAAACAAATTATGGATTTTTGGTTCCGAGGTATTCACAATGGGAGTGATGATCTTGTTACTTAGGTAACAATTTTGGGTTCGGTTATCTGAGGATATGCTTACTGGATTAGAGGACTGGATATACTTGGCTGAGCGATGATAAATGAGATGATTTATAGATTCTGATATTAATCATGTTGATGAAGATATGGTAAGACTCTTGGGTTAATGCTTTGATCATATGCTCCGTTGATCAACTTTGACTCATGTTGATGATTGATTTGGTACATCGGAGTTCTCGCTTGGAAATGTGATTGATGGACATAATGGTTCTACTTGGTAGTTTTAGCCAACGGTATTCTGATACCGGGGGACACTTGTTTGTGTCAGTTAAGCACTTGGCTGCTTGACTTGTTCTGTAAATTTCGAGGACAAAATTTTGTTAAGTGGGGTAGAACTGTAACGCCCCGATTTTCGTTAATTGATTTTTACGGAATTTTTTTTCTGGATTTTTTTTGGAATTAAAATTCCAATTTTACCCTTGTAGAATTTCCAGGATTTTTGGTAAAGAAAATTAATGTTATTAATTTATTTTTACATGGAAATATTTTATATAGGTTGAATTTAATGCTAGTTTCGGGTTCTACAGAATATATTTGTGTATTAAAAACTACGTAGTTTCGGGATAGGCCAAACGTAAAAAACACACTTGGCCTGCGTTTTGGCCAAGGGAAGAGGGTTGACCGTGCCTAAGACCAAAACGACGTCGTTTTGGTCCCGGCCGAAATCAACCCTAACCCTAGAGTATAAATATTTCTTTTTTTCTCCCACTCCTCCCTTTTTTCTTTCATTCTTTCCTCCTCACCTGATCGGCTGCTGCGTCTCTTCTCTTCTTTTCTTTCTCCCTTGTGGCCTCAAACACACACACCACTGCCATCTTCCTTTCTCTCCTCTACCTCTTCGATCCGCTGCCGACGCGGCACCCCTCACGCTGCTGTTGCTACAAGAAGATGAGGAGGAGGCCGGGAGGGACTTGGGGTGTGGGAGGCGAGGCTGTGCAGAGCCCTCTCTGTGCGAGGAATTCAAAGACCAAGCTCGAATCGCCGCCATTCCCACCATCTTTTCTCCTCCTCCTAATCGTCGCCGTCGCCTGGTCGCCTCCCACCAGCAGGAATCGGAGGAGGGGGTGGAGACTGAGTTCGACAAGAGTGTGGCTGCGGCTCGCTTCGTCGCGCCGTCGCCTCCTGTCGTCGAGTAAGCCGACTCTCTTTTCCTTTCGTTTCCTTGATTTTGGTTCTGGTGGTTGATGGGTGTTGCTATTTTGGAATTGGGTGATGTTTAGGTTATTGAGGGCGGCGGCTGTAATGAGGTTATTGTTGATGTCGTGGTTTTGTTGTGGGTGTCGGCTGTAGAGGAAATGAGGCTGTCGGTCGGGGGTCGCTGTTGCTCGCTCTAGGTTGATGCTGCCGGACATGGGTTGGTCGACGAGGGGTTGTTCTGGCAGTGACTATAGGCTCGGGTTGGTGCTCTCTGTGGAGAACCCGAGACCTCAATGTGAGGATCTAGCTTTTGCTTGTGCAAGTCATGTTTTCCGGTGAGTATTCCGGTTACTCTTCGTTTTTCTCGTTCTACTGCTCATTTTTTTTTGTGGCAACGAAGTATTAAATGCTTTCGTTGGTTGTCTTGGTGTTCAGCAGTGTTGTTTGGGACGTTCCTGCACTTTTGGTGAATTTCCGACAAAGGTTGGCCGGATTGTCCGGCGGGTCGAGTACTGTTCCGGCGGGGTGCTGTATCCCGGCATTACACGGTAATTCCGAGCGACGTGTATATCGTAATTTTTATACAAGACATGTAGTGTAAATGCATTTAATTAATGTATTAAGAAAGAAATAGACTCAGTGGAAATCGAGTTTGGAGAGTTGAGCGGCGTGGCCGGTACATGTCCGACGCACGTAGTATCGTTAGGCCGGAAATACTAGGCTCGGGTTTACGATTTAGTTTGTCTACGACGGGCCGGGCCCAGGCCCATTAACTCTAAGATTCTTGGACATGGTTTGGGCTTTAAGCCTAATAAAGTGTAATTGATTTAATATGGGCTTTAGGCCCAAATAAGATTAAGGCATGATTTGGGCCTTAGGCCCAATGGATAATTTAACCTGATAATTATTATTAATATAGGCTTGAGGTCAAAAGACTTGAGGATAATGACTGGGCTTTAGGACTCAAAATAATATATCGGAATAAGCACGTTTTGGCGTACTTTTGTCATATTTTTATGTGGACCTTATGTATGGTCGTATCTTGGTTCTAAAATAGGATATGTTGAGGCAGATCGGTTCTACCTCCCTCTTTCTACCTCCCTCTTTCTATCTCCCCCTTTCTACCTCCCTCTTTCTCTCTGTCTATCTCTCTCTCTCCCTAATTGTATTGGGCCTTGCCCTAATTATATTGGGCTTATGCCCTGGTTGTCTCATGAGATGGGACCGAGCTCGACGCACACAATAGAGGGCCCTAATAAAATAATAAATCTTAATAATAATAAAATACAGCGAAAATAAGATGATCAAAGGAAAGTTTAGGTTTTAAGTCTGATGATGACTTGTACTGTTCACTGTGACTTGTTTGTGCATTGTGGTTGTTGTTGCCTGATACCAGTGTACTTGTAGTTGATTTGTATTTGTATACACTGGTTTATTTGTTTGCGGTGAGACAGTGGTTGGTCTCAACCCCTCACAGACTTTTACAGGTTAGCTGTTCGTTGAGCGGTGGTGCATATCAGTAGGTGGCGGTGCTTTCCTCTCCTCGGGTCGGATCCATAGGGTGTAATACATTTATATTTGTTTATGTATTTGTCTTCCACTGCATACTCGAATTGTATTACATATTGTATGATATATTGCATAATTTAATGATGATTATCTTATTTGTGCCGTATCCCGGGTAGAAAGGGCAATTTAGTCTTTCTACATGCTTTAAATAATTTAATTAGAAAGTTTGGGATACGGGTGTTTAGCTGATGGTTTTCGTGTCCCGGGAATGATAAGGGCAATTTGGTCATTTCATATTCAATTCGTAGTTTATATTAACAAATTGGGACATGGGCGTTTCATTTTCAGCTTCTGAGCCCAACAGATAATTTGTAGATCTTCCACTTATCTTTCCAGAGACACCAAGATCGCAACAATCCGATGTCTACAGCTCAAGAAAATGCAACTATACCGGACTGCCTGCACAGGATACTTCCCTTCAGGATTCTTCACAACTTCTCCAACAATTTGCCTTCAATCGCCTCCTCTTGCCCTTCTCTTGCTCTCCTCTTGCTTTCAGCCTCTTGCTCTTCCTCTCCACGAAATGTTTTTAGAGTCTCAGCCCTTACTAGGGTTCCTAAGCTTGGAAGGAAGAGAATTTTCCCTAAGCACCTATGCTTTAGTGTATGTAAAGAGAAGAGAGAGTTTGTGTGGAATCGAATCTCCCTCTGAGGGTGAAGAGAGGGGTCCTATTTATAGTGCTCAAGGTGTCTAAACTTTCACTCTAATCTTAGGGTAGGATTTGACTCCCTAAATCCAATGGTTGATGGCTCCTAGATCGAATTGGAAATAAAATCTTTGACTTAACCTTCAAGTCGGATTTTTCCTGTTTTCTAACCCGTAACTTGCACGCCAAATTCCGGCTTGTAGAAGACGAAATTAGACCTTGGCCCCTTCTACAAAATTCTAGATAAATCTCTTAGCTTTCCATGCATATAACATTCACCATTGTAGCTTCAGTTATTGCAAAACTGGTGGGCCTGTGTCGGTGCTAAATTCTTGCGCGGTTGGGCCCACTTTAAATGCTTGCTGCTCCTAATCCACCTGGCCAAAATTTTGACCTTTATATTCACAGAAAGCTCTAAGAGTCTATTTTCATCTCCAACTGGTCTCATGTCAATTGGATCTCTGGATCTTCTGGAATCGTTAATTAAGTGAGCTATACTCACTGCAGAAAAAAAGTTTCCAAAACAGAATCTCTTCACTACCAAGGCCTGGCGGTCATCGCGACATGACCGCCATGGCTTGGCGGTCTTCTAAGCATGTCCGCGGGGCCTGCCGGTCATCTGAACATGACCGTTGGGTCTCAGTTACTATTCACGTTCTACCTATTCTGTTAGGACTCTCCTCTTTTCTCCTAAGATATCAATACCTCATCGAATTAGATTCTAGACATGCTCTAACCCAAGATCAAATCATCTCAATAATCTTGTGGTTTGGAAAAATCTAGAACCTAAGTTAGTAAAATATTCGTGGGTCAAATTTTAGGTGTTCACAGATGCCCCTCGTTGATGAGTCCTTAGAAGCTATGGACGAAACAACACGAGAAAGGAACAACCAAATTTGAATGACTGATGTTGGTGTTATGTACCATGGGTTAGAGCATCTCATGCTCCACCTCAGGAATCATCTCATCCCGAGGTTTTGTGAGGAAGTTTTGAGCAGCTATGCTCCTAGCTTAAAAAATGGGGCAGCTATGCCCTTAATCAATTTCAAGAATTCGGGCAGCTATGCCCTTGATGCAAAAAAATTCAGGCAGGTATGCCCTTCATGTGATTAAATTGAAAGCTTGGGTAGCTATGCCCTTCATACATTCAAACTTGAAAACACGGGCAGCTATGCCCTTCATGCAACCAAGTTAAGAACTCGGGCAGCTATGCCCTTCAATTAAATTTGAAAATTCAGGCAGCTATGCCCTTCAAATTTAAAAATTTGGGCAGCTATGCCCTTTATGCGATCAAAGTAAAAACTCAGGCAGCTATGCCCTTCAAGCAATTAAATTCAAAAACACCGGGCAGATATGTCCATCATGCAACCAAGTTAAGAACTCGGGCAGCTATGCCCTTTAAGTTCAAATATTTGGGCAGTTATGCCCTTCATATGCTCTACTTCAAAAACATCCGGGCAGCTATGGCTCAATAATTTGGGCAACTATGCCCAAGGTGTAATCAACTTTGAAAATATGGGCAGCTATGCCCTCCTAAACTTCAATAATTAGGGCAGCTATGCCCCTCATGTTCAAAAACGTCTGGGCAACTATGCCCTTGACGTACTTAAATCAAGAATCGGGACAGCTATGTCCTTCTCAATGACACAGGCAGCTATGCCAAGGCAGTTATGCCTTTCATGCAACCAAATTCAAAAACTTGGGCAGCTATGCCCCTTGTGCTTAAAAACTCGGGCAGTTATGCCCCTGATGTATCAAAAAGAAATCCGGGCAGCTATGCCCACCATGCAATCAAGAACTTGGGCAACTATGCCCTTCCATTTAAAAAACTTGGGCAGCTATGCCCTTGATTTAAAATCGACTCAAAAGGTTCGGGTAGCTATGCCTCTCAGATGTATAAAACCTCGGGCAGCTATGCCCCTGATAAACTTAAACCAAAAAAAAAAAATTGGGCAATTATGCCCATGGCGTAATCAATTTCGAAAATGCGGGCAGCTAGCCCTCTTTCAACATCAAAAAATTAGGGCAGCTATGCCCCTCATGTTCAAAAATTTAGACAGCTAGGCCTTTTGTTCAACTTTCAAAATTAGGGCATCTATGCCCCTTATTCAAGTTCGAAAAAATTAGGGCAGCTATGCCCTTTGTGCACTCATTCCAAAAACATGGGCAGCTATGCCCTTAGAATCAGACATTAACTCTAATGGGGTAGTCTGCCCCGAATTATACAATTCAAATCATGGGGTAGCATGCCCCTGGCATCATTTCACAAAGAAAAGGTTGGGCCTTACAACACATTTTATTGAGATTGTCCAAATTCATCAACAAAAGTTGGGACTTACACCTCCTTGAATGCCCACACTCATACCTCGACTTAACAACAAAAGTTAGGGCTTACATCTCCTTGAATGCCCAAGCTCACATCTTGACTCATCAACAAAAATTGGGGCTTACATCTTCTTAAATGCCCAAGACAACACACATCAACACATCAACTTTATAAAACAAACTGGGCCTTACATCTTCTCAAGAATGCCAAACGTCAATCATTAACATCAAAAGCTTAGGATTGCCGTGCCTCTAGAGTCTACCGGTGATCTACATCTCGGATGCAGGCATGGCATGCCCGTTATTCTACAGATGAGGTCTTTTAAGAAGTCAGGCATGCCATGCCCCTCCAGTCATGAGCCCTTGGGAATGCAAGTTTACGTCAAATGATGGATTTATGATGTTGCACCTTCATTGATCTTCTATTCTCAACAAAGTCTACCTTACCAAGGAATCCCTAGTCTACATGTACGTGATGCATGAGCATGTCTACAATGTGTTTGTCTTTTCAATGCATGGGGATGCCCTTAGATTCTACATGTGAGTGCCATGACATGTTTGTCTTCTTCCTCTCTCTATCTTTTCTCTCTCCTCCTCTCATCTTCTCTCGATCCCGTCTCTCTCTTTTCCCCTCGAATGCAAGTGCTTCCTAGCTCTAGATGATATGTCTGCTTCCTGAATGCAAGTGCTACCTTATATTTACATAGTGCGTTTGGATGCAAGTGCCTCTAGTATGATGCGTGAGCGAGTTATCCTATTAAAATGCAAAAGCTTCAGTTTGAAGACTCCCGATGACCATGAATGTATTTCTTCTTCCATAAGGACCCCATGAGTAGTGAAAAGATACTTCAAATTAGAGGTTTTGAAAAGCTCCACCAAATCACTGGCTGAAGAGGACTTAGATCAAGACACCCAATCGAGGACTCTCTTTAGAGTTCATAAAAAAAACATTTTAGAGTAACAACCCGAACAAGGAAAGATCCCATACGCAAGTAAGATTTGACGTCATAAAAAAAAAAATTAAAAGAAACCCCATAGGCAAATTCCAGGCCTAAACTCCACTATTGTATATAGACATTCTCAAAAAGATCAGTAGGTCTTCCATCAAAGGATGTAATGGGGTTATGTGCCAAGGTTCATCAAAGAGAGGATAGTGAGGGATTCAAAGTTCAAAATCATGCCTAGGAAGGGTGAGCTTCTACCAAGAAAACCAAAGTATTCTCAAAGTGCACTTTTTGATTGACATCCAATCTTGAGTTGATCATCTTCCTTTCTTCAAAATGATTGCTTGTACACACATTCGTTCCTCTTTTGTCTTTGTTTGGATCCCCCGATATCAACTTCGGGAGCTTTGACAATTTCTCCTTTGTATTTGAGGACCTTCGGTGATTGATTTTTGCAATTCCTCCTTGTGTGCACCTTGGCATTTTATACCATACTTTGAAATTATTCTTGCTTCAAAACAATTTTACTTGTGCACATATTTCCTCTTTTGTTCTATCGTTGGTGATTTGAATCTGGTGATTTCTCCTTGTGTGCACTTCGGCATTTCATACTATTCTTGAAGCAATTCATTGCATGGACCGTCAAGGATGTGTAGTGATCGATGTCTTTGAAAAATTATGTGGAAAAAGCTCGTAATGAGATCTCCCCAACGGGTTTTGAAACAGGTATGATTCATGGAAGGAAAATATACGATAGCCGTAGAGAGGGCTCAAAGGGTTAATGGTGAGTTGATGTAGGCAATCAAATAAAATCCGGCTTGTAAGTAACCGGGTCATGCAATTTGACAATCAAATGCAACTAAATGCACAGCGAAAATCCCGGTACTCAAGGAGGATCCATGTGAAACAGAGTAAACCGAGTTATAGAAAAACATACCTGGTTCGGTTGAGGTTTTTCACTCAACTGATGATCCGAATCAGCAAGAGTCGGACATCAATCCCGCCCCTCTACGGTATCCACACGAACCGTGATAACTAGTTGGAAGCGTCACACGATTACCAACCCGAGCACCCCCGAACTGATGTGCTAGCAGCAGGTTTCGGAAGCTAGAGTTTGTGGTGTTTTCTTCTTTCTCAAAGAAGGTGTGCAAGGTCTGAAACTCTCAAGACACTCTCAAGGCTCTATCCTCTGAAAATTTTCAGACTCAAAATGATGAAGACCCAAGGCATAATCAGATTATGCTTAGTCTAATCCCACTCACAAAAGCAAGGGACAAAGTGGCCAACACCTTTGGCCAACATGATTAGCTTTTAGCTAATGATGTCTCCACTAATGTCTTAATGGGATTACACATCACCATGCACTGATTATGGTTCAATAAGTCAGACATTTAGTGAACCAAACCAGCCCAAAACGACCCTGGTCCAACCACGGTCCAACCATGGTCCAACCACAAGCTCAAATACCTGGTTCAACCACGGTCCATCCACGGTCCAACCATGGTTCAACCACCAGCTCGAATCAACGGCTCTAAGTGTGTGACCCTGTAGGCACTTGTGACATCCGGAAATAATTGTAAACTCATTTACAATTATAAGCAAAGAGCAGCGTCTAGCAACACATCATTGCTACCCGAACGACAAGATCAGTACTGATTCATATGCCTCGCAAACATGTCATCGTCCCTTCGTCCCATTATCAAGATTAAACCGAGACATGGAAAAGGTCAATCTCGCATAAGTTCAATGTCGGTTTCTTGATCCTCGAGTTAACCGCGTAAAACGGATACCTATGATATCACCATATCATAATCCGAGCATGGCCATGCATTTCCGGTTCAACTTTATCAAGAAACCATCCGATAATATACCCGTTATATGGGTTGGACGAATCCCCTCTGGATCATACAAAACCCACTACACATTTATGATATACCAAATGATTACCCTTAAGTCCACCCAGTTACCGATGACTAGGAATAATATCAAAGTATACGACTCATATGTTGGGAACCTTGATGATCTCAGGTCTAAGGGCAATACATATAAGAACCACTAATGACAATCATATAACGTTCCATGTAGCGTTCTTATGTGGGTCGGTCCAGTCCACAAGTTCTCTAACATGTACCCGTATGTAGAATTCATATCACATATAAATTCTCAACATACGCTAGTCTTAATTTATTATTACAGCCCATCCATAATAATAATCGACTAGGGACATTTAAGAATATGAAATATTCTAGGGTTATAAATATGTGCAAGCGTTTATCTCATAAACGATATTTATTGGAATAACCTTGATGTGTATACATGACTACAAACAATCATCCATTGATTGGCTTTTGGGCATATTACACTAACAATCTCCCACTTGCACTAAAGCCAATCATACATGTATCTAATACCAATGAATTCAGCATGACCATCATGCTTCCGCTGTGTGAGAGACTTAGTCAGCGGGTCTGTTACATTATTCTCGAAAGGAACTTTGCACAGCCACAATTGTAGAGTCGGCAACTGTTCCCTGCTTGGAACTCTTCCAGCATACAGTACCACCTCCAAGACAAAAACACATAACCTGACTGCGATCTAAAATCATCCCTATCGGTTTGGAAGCTAGCAACTGTGTAACACTTTACAACAAGCTCATTCACGCTTCCGTAAACCAGGAATGCATCCTTAGTCCTTCTCAAGTACTTAAGGATGTTCTTAACTGCTATCCAGTGACTCTCACCGGGATCATATTGGTACCTGCTTATGAGACTCAAAGCATAAGCGATATCTGGTCGAGTACATAGCATGGCATACATGATAGAAACTTTTGCAGAAGCATAAGGAATCTTACTCATCCGCTCTCTCTTCTTAGATGTACTAGGACATTGCTTCTTTGAGAGAGATATGCCATGGGACAAGGGCAAGAATCCTTTCTTGGAATCTTGCATGCTAAACCTCTTTAGCACCTTGTCAATATATGTACTTTGACTTAGCCCGAGAAGCGTTTTGGATCTATCTCTATAGATCTTTATACCTAACACTTAGGCAGCTTCTCCTAAGTCCTTCATTGAGAAATTCTTCCCTAACCAAGCCTTTACCGACTGTAGTGTCGGAATGTCATTCCCAATGAGTAAGATGTCGTCAACATACAACAACAAGAAAATAATAGTGCTCCCACTAACCTTCTTCTAAACACATGGTTCATCTTCGTTCTTAATGAAACCAAACTCCTTGATCACTTCATTAAAATGAAGATTCCAACTCCTAGAAGCTTGCTTCAATCCATAAATGGATCTCTGCAACTTGCATACCATATTGGCATTCTTTGGATCGACAAAACCTTCAGGTTGTGTCATGTACACATCCTGTAAAAGAATTCCGTTAAGGAAAGCGGTTTTGACATTCAATTGCCATATCTCATAATCATAGTATGCCGCTATAGCCAATAGTATCCGGATGGATTTAACCATGGCAACTGGTGAGAAAGTTTCATCATAGTCTATACCATGAACTTGTTTAAAACCTTTCGCAACCAATCGCCCTTTATAGGTAGTCACATTACCATCCATGTCGGTCCTCTTCTTAAAGACCCATTTGCACCCTATGGATTTTACCCCTTCAGGTGGATCAACCAAGGTCCATACCTTGTTTTGATACATGGATTCCATTTCCGAATTCATGGCTTCTAGCCACTTCTTGGAGTCCGGACCCGTAATGGCCAGCTGATAGGAAGTGGGCTCATCCTCATCTATGAGCATCACGCCTCCAGTATGAGTCATGAGAAATCCATATCTCTCAGGCTCATATCGAGTCCTATCCAACCTACGCGGTCCATGTGTTATAGGTACAGGATTCTCATCCACAACACCTTGTGGTTCCTGTCCTTGTTCCATCTTTGCCTCATTATCTCGAACTTCTTCGAGTTCTTTTTTCCTCCCACTAATTCTTCTAGAAATAAATTCTCTTTCTAGAAAAATAGCAGTCCGAGCAACAAACACTTTGTTCTTAGTGGGATTGTAGAAATAATACCCTTTAGTTTCCTTAGGGTATCCTACAAAGAGGCACCTGTCGGATTTAGGGCCGAGTTTATCTGATGCTTCACGTCTCACGTAAGCCTCACAACCCCAAATTCTCATAAAAGACAAATTGGGACGCCTCCCAGTCCATATCTCATATGGTGTCTTTTCAATGGATTTAGATAGAACACGGTTAAGTGTAAATGCAGCACTCAATAATGCATGTCCCCCAAAAAGATGAAGGAAGGACAGCTTGACTCATCATTGAACGAACCACGTCTAACAAGGTTCTATTCCTCCTTTCGGATACACCATTCCATTGAGGCGTACCCGGTGGAGTGAGCTGTGGTACTATACCACACTCCTTTAGATGATCAAGAAATCCTCGGCCTAAGTATTCACCTCCTTGATCTGATCGAAGCATTTTAATGCTGTTGCCGAGTTGATTCTGTACTTCATTCTTGAATTCTTTGAACTTTTCAAAGGATTCTGACTTGTGTTTCATTAGATACACATAGCCATATCTACTGAAATCATCAGTAAATGTAATGAAGTATTGAAATCCACCTCTAGCTTGTGTCGACATAGGTCCGCATACATCACTATGTATAAGACCTAACAAGTCCGAAGCCCTTTCACCTTTACCAGCAAAAGGAGCCTTCGTCTTCTTGCCTAACAAACATGACTCATATTTCTCAAATGATTTAAAATCAAATGAGTCTAGAAGTCCATCTTTATGAAGTTTAGAAATACGAGTCTCGTTTATATGGCCCAATCGACAATGCCTAAGATAGGTTTCATTAGAATCGTTCAGTCTAACCTTCTTCGTATTAACGTTATAGATCGTGGTTTCTAGGTTAAGAACATACAAACCATTGCTTAAATACGCACCACCATAATAAACATCATTGAAGTAAATAGAACAACAATTGTCCTATATTACAAATGAAAAACCTTTCTTGTCAAGACAAGACACAGAAATCAAATTCCTGCTTATGGTTGGTACGTAATAACCAATTGTCTAGTTCTAAAACCAAACCACTCGGTAAGGTAAGATAGTAAATTCCTACGGCTAATGTGGCAACTCTTGCTCCATTTCCGACACGTAGGTCTATCTTACCCTTTGCCAATCTCCTACTCTTTCTCAGTCCCTTCACATTTACACAAATATGAGAACCACATCCGGTATCTAATACCCATGATGCTGAGATAGAGATATTAGCTTCTATAACGAAAATACCTGAAGCGAAAGTCTTACTTCCCTTCTGCTTCTTTACCTCTTCAAGGTAAACAGGGCAGTTACGTTTCCAATGACCGGACTTTCTTGCAATGGAAGCATTGACCTTCCTTTGCAACACTACCTTTGGGTTTCAGCACTTGTGAAGAAGATGCACCAAACTTTTGGAAAATTTCTTCACCTTGCCCTTACCCTTTCCCTGGCTACTTCCAACCATCATAATGCATTTGGATTTGTTTGCCTTCATCTGTTGCTCAGCTGTTCTTAACATGTTGAGCAACTCAGACAAGGATTTGTCAAGATGATTCATATTGAAGCTTATGACAAATTGGCTGTAACTATCCGGCAACGATTGCAGGAGTAGATCAATAGCCAACTCCTTCTGCACAGGAAAACCAAGACCCTCAAGGCTCTCAATGTATCCAATCATTTTGAGCACATGAGGTCTCACCGGTGATGACTCAGCCATCTTGCATTGGAACAATGCCTTAAAGGTCTCTTACCTCTCAGGTGTTTGATCACATCGAACGCCCCCAATTACTCATGTTGCTTCTGAAGCTCAAAGTCCATGGTTATAAGCATAAGGCATGATGCATCCAATGCATCATCAAGATGCTTCTTGTAAGCATCCCTTCTTGCCCTAGAAGCACTAGGCGCCGGTTCATTTGGAACAGGCCCTTCGAGGACATACAATTTATTTTTCTTGATTGAGGACTATCCTCAAATTACGATACCATTTTAGGAAGTTATTCCCATTCAGCTTTTCCTTCTAAAGGACCGATCGCAGTGATATTGTGATAGTGTTTTGTGCCATGGAAATTCTACAACAATGATCTACTTACACAAATAAGAGTCATGCATACAAAATCATTTAACAAGGAATTCTATTAAATGATACTCCTACTATATAAATCAAGACAATCATATAAGTAGGCCAAGATCCACATTTCACTACTAGAAAAGTTAGCTTTGGCTGATCGCTTACTTCATAGCTATTTAGGTAGACAACTCTTGTCAGTTACATCTCATGTAACTCTTGGATAGTTGAGTGAACAACACTTGTTCTTGTCTGTCTCATAGACTTAGCTCAACTCCTTGCCTCTAAGTCCTTAATCCTATTAAGATGACCTAGTTAAGTTCAAACCCACAATAAGCAGTTCAGATATTACAATTATCCAGTCGTACCTTGCTAGGATAAATATTGGCACCTTGCTTTGGCAAAAACTACCAATTGTTGATCTTAACCTTGATGAGTGCTTATCATGGAAGGCAACTAAGAACTTAATATTTTCATCAACATACTATTCCAATACATTACATGCATGTTCTTGATGAATGTATATTGATGTTTGTAAATTTGGAAACCAAAAATACATGTGAACATCGATGTCTAACTTGAACATCGATGTTTTGAGAATCTGATTCTCCCAACTACTTGGCAGCACTCGGTATTTCGGCCATATCCAGAGCTGTAGAGCTCGGTTTAGTGCAATCTTGGTGTCCTTGGAAAGTTAAGAAGTAGTTCTACAACTTTTCTGTTCAGGCCAGACACCAATTCGGCCTCCTTCTGCCCCGAATTTTGCTGTTGAAGTGACTGGATTCCAGAACATCGATGTTTAACCCTTAAACATCGATGTTTGAAGTTTCCGAGTCCACAGAACATCGATGTTGACATTCAAACATCGATGTTGACAATCAAACATCGATGTTTGAGGTTGTCGAGTGCATAGAACATCGATGTTAACACTTAAACATCGATGTTGGAACTTCTGGAACTCAAGAACATCGATATTGGAATCTTGAACATCGATGTTATGAGAGTTCTGGAACTTCAAACCAATTTGGCCGAGCTCAAATAACATCGATGTTGTAACTCTTAACATAGATGCTGTTGAGTGTTTTGCATGAGAACATCGATGTTTGTCACACAACATCGATGTTATGAACATTCGGCCGTGGCTAAACTTCATCAGAACATCGATGTTTGGCACACAACATCGATGTTATGAAGGTTCGGCCAAGGCTAAACTTCATGCTAACATCAATGTTGGTCTCACCAACATCGATGTTATGGCCTAGCTGTACTAGAACGACAATCGTTCTATACACAAACCAACACTCGATTTATCTTAGTCGAACTCTTCGACTTACTGCCATGAACATCTTGATTGATATCTCATACCAATCAAATGCTTGTTGTCAAAACATTTTTAACGAAAAACACAACATCAACATGTACAATAAAAAAAACATTTAGCATATCACATATACAAAATGAATTCCAGCATATCACATATACTAGCATGTTCATACTATATCACATATAACATATGAACACATAATTCGGTTTAGCGTTTCACAAGAGGCTCCGCTACCACTGTAAGTAACCGGGTCATGCAATTTGGCAATCAAATGCAACTAAATGCGCAGCGGAAATCCCGGTACTCAAGGAGGATCCATGTGAAACAGAGTAAACCGAGTTATAGAAAAACATACTTGGTTCGGTTGAGGTCTTTCACTCAATTGATGATCCGAATCAGCAAGAGTCGGACATCAATCCCGCCCCTCTACGGTATCCACACGAACCGTGATAACTAGTTGGAATCGTCACACGATTACCAACCCGAGCACCCCCAAACTGATGTGCTAGCAGCAGGTTTCGGAAGCTAGAGTTTGTGGTGTTTTCTTCTTTCTCAAAGAAGGTGTGTGAGGTCTGAAACTCTCAAGAACTCTCTAGACACTCTCAAGGCTCTATCCTCTAAAAATTTTCAGACTCAAAGTGATGAAGACGCAAGGCATAATCAGATTATGCTTAGTCTAATCCCACTCACAAAAGCAAAGGACAAAGTGGCCAACATCTTTGGCCAACATGATTAGCTTTTAGTTAATGATGTCTCCACTATTGTCTTAATGGGATTACACATCACCGTGCACTGATTATGGGTCAATAAGTCAGACATTTAGTGAACCAAACCAGCCTAAAACGATCCTGGTCCAACCACGGTCCAACCATGGTCCAACCACAAGCACAAATACCTGGTTCAACCACGGTCTAATCATGGTTCAACCACCAGCTCGAATCAACGGCTCTAAGTGTGTGACCCTGTAGGCACTTGTAACATCCGGCAATAATTGTAAACTTATTTACAATTATAAGCAAAGAGCGGCGTCTAGCAACACATCATTGCTACCCGAAAGACAAGATCAGTACTGATTCATATGCCTCGCAAACATGTCATCGTCCCTTCGTCCCATTATCAAGATTAAACCGAGACATGGAAAACTTAAATCTCGCATATGTTCAATCTCGGTTTCTTGATCCACGAGTTAACCGTGTAAAACGGATACCTATGATATCACCATATCATAATCCGAGCATGGCCATGCATTTCCGGTTCAACTCTATCAAGAAACCATCTGATAATATACCCGTTATATGGGTTGGATGAATCCCCTCTGGATCATACAAAACCCACTACACATTTATGATATACCCAATGATTACCCTTAAGTCCACCCAGTTACCGATGACTAGGAATAATATCAAAGTATACGACTCATATGCTGGGAACCTTGATGATCTCAGGTCTAAGGACAATACATATAAGAACCACTAATGACAATCATATAACGTTCCATGTAGCATTCTTATGTGGGTCGGTCCAGTCCACAAGTTCTCTAACTTGTACCCGTATGTAGAATTCATATCACATATAAATTCTCAACATACGCTAGTCTTAATTTATTATTACAACCCATCCATAATTATAATCGACTAGGGACATTTAAGAATATGAAATATTCTAGGGTTATAAATATGTGCAAGCGTTTATCTCATAAACGATATTTATTGGAATAACCTTGATGTGTATACATGACTACAAACAATCATCCATTGATTGGCTTTTGGGCATATTACACTAACACGGCTATCACGTTATAGGCTCAAAGAGGGTTTATCGAGAGATAATGCTACTGGGCAGGCTTTTGTTGGCATGCAGGCTTAAGCAAAGAGGGCCTAAATCATATCCTTTATCGAGAAACCATATGAGAAATTCGTTTTGAAAAGGCCTGGCGATTTGTTCTAGGATACCGATGTTGACGTCAAGTTTTTTTTTTCAAAAAAGATATGTATAGGGTGTTCGGAAAAACAAACGTCGGGTAAAGCAGCAAAAAAAAGTTCAAAACTCCAAGAATCATCGTTGGCCATCCGTCAACAAAATTCCCCTTAATCATGACAATTGGTGGGCTTCAAAAAATTAGTTTTTCACTCATGGTGTCCTAAAGGTAGGATTTTCAATCGATTCGATTTATGGCCATCAAGAGTCCTAGACTTAAGCCTTGTTTTATTTCAAAAAAAAACAATTGGTGGAAACCATGATGGAATATACTCGCAAAACATGTTTCTTTTCTTTAAAAACAATCTCTTTTCCTTTTCAAGAAAACTTCAGTTTCAACAAGGACGATACACCTCGGCTCGATTTGTTTGATTTGAAAAACATGTGACGCATGTTCAATGTATGCAAATGGAGATTTCCTAAAATAAAGTAGACCAACTGAACATATCAACCAGGAAGCAACACCAGAAAAATATCATCGGCTTAGACATGCATACTTACTCCCCTTGGGTTCCTTTCCTAGACTCATCAATTCACACTATGCGATGTAGCACCCTATGCAGAGTTAGCACGGCGGTCCTGCTATATATTTTTAATTTGTTTTTCTGATTTATCGAAATAAAAACACTCTATTTACACATACACGAATCCACAAAAATAATCACACAGAAAATACACATACCACTTATTGATTCACAATGCATGAGATGCTCAAGGTATGCAGATGGTTGGGGGCCAAAAGACAGCCGCTAAGGAATAGTTTGGCCTACTCACATGTGATAAAGGATATCGCGTGAGGTCCGGGGCCCATTAATCCCTATCATTGCTTAAGCAGTGAGAAACCGGTTCACACAAGCCACTATCGCTTAAGGAAAGCACTGTAGCGGACATGGATCCCCTGGCCCTCTTACGGTAAGGGCTTCACAACATTTATCATGAATGCAAAAAGGCATTCAAAAAAATTCAATGATTGCACAAGGTTTCTTGAACCCTCTAAGTCCCCAGCAGAGTCGCCAACTGTGAATACCCGACCCAAAATCACTTGGGCCTATTCACCTATTCCTTACACCTTCTTTATAACCATCATCCAACATCTTTGGAGTCGCTATCCAAGTTTCATTAAAGGATAAAACTCAGGAAAAACCTTCATATGACTCCGTTTAGGCAACTAGATAACGAACCAAAGAAGCTGGACCCGGGGATTCGTCATGGATGGCAAGGTGTTAGGCACCCAACCATGTTGGGGTGAAACCTTGTGCAATTGAAGGATTTTACATGCCTTGTGCAAGTGTGCAAGTGTGAACAACAAAACACATAACAACTGAGACTAAAAAAAAGGGGGGAAGAAGAAGATTGGGCTTGAGTTTCCACCACTAAAAACCACCTACGTACCCCGACGACTGGGTTCAAAGCCCACCTAGCTCTTAACATGCATCACATAACAATCATAACATCATAATCAGCAACACCACAACATTAATTCATCCACAATCAGAAAGATTCAAAGTCAAGAAAAGATTGAAATACTTACCTCGTGTTTGGACAGATTCTGTTCGTCGACTTCAAGGGCAACTATTTTAGAGAAAACGACTTTTTCAGCTTCTGAGCTCAACAGAGAAGTTGTACATCTTCCTCTTAGCTTTCCAAGGACACTAAGATCGTAGCAATCCGTGTTAGAACCTATGTCTTCATGGTTCATTCATTACAGGTTTTGATAAATGACAAACCAAGATCATAACAATGATGAAGCAAAAAGAAATCAAGCAAACAAGTACTCAACCAAAGTGATCAAGAATTCAAGTGAAGATATGATCAAGAAGCAAAGGATCAAAGTGAATGATCACAAGAATTGAAGAGCCAAGAATGAAGAGTTAGATCCATAAATTGTACAAGGTATAACACTCAACTCTTTTAGGACATTGGCTCAAAATAAGATGAATTTTGCTCATGCATAACATAACATACTTCCAAGCATAAAAATGTTTTTCGAGCCATGAACATCGATGTTGTGTATTTAAACATCGATGTTCTTGCCTTTGCAAAATTCTTCAAAACAGGCAGAAGGCTCAGAACATCGATGTTGGCATCCCAAACATCGATGTTCTTGTGACCGTTGCTTCTAAAAATTAGTCATAACATCGATGTTCCCGTTTGCAACATCGATGTTCCATAATGGTCAGTTTTAATTTGTTTTTGCCGAGCCAAAATAACATCGATGTTGCCTTCTGAACATCGATGTTCCTGCCTTCAAAGAATTTTCCAAAAATTGGCAGTAGGCAAATAACATCGATGTTGGCATCCTAAACATCGATGTTCTCATGATCGTTGCATTTGAAAATATTCTTTACATAAGCAAAACATCGATGTTGGATTTTATAACATCGATGTTCTTCAATGGTCAGTTTTAATCGTTTCTCACAGAAGCAAAATAACATCGATGTTGGTTTTCAAACATCGATGTTCTTCATATGAAGCTTTAGTCAGTTTTTACACAGAATCAAAATAACATCGATGTTGGGTTTGAGAACATCGATGTTTTAGTTACCGTTAGTCCAAAAATTCAAATTTACTGGACAAAACATCGATGTTGAGACTTTAAACATCGATGTTATGGCCGTTATTGTTGACAACTTTTAGCACCCACTATGTTTTGTTTAAAGCTTTTTCTTGGGTGGATTTCAAACGGCTCCATGACTTTTCAGAGCTACAAATTAAGCATTTTC
>JAKUCV010007831.1:2895-19210 GCA_028386065.3 Turnera subulata | reverse complement strand
TGGTCAGACCATGATCAGACCTTTAATTGGATCTTTATGTAAAAATATTATTCCTAATACCGATCAGGCCCAGTTGGACCCCAGTTAGACTTCTAAAATAGCAACCCGGCCACTGAAACGGGTCAATGGCCGGGCCGGGTTCAATAACCTTGATTAATAGTGTGATTCATCTATTCATTCTGTCTCAATTCAAAAAAAATTATATTCCTTCTGTCTCATATGTATAAAAAAATTAATGCAATGTTGAACTAATTAGTATTAATCGTCAAATCTCTATATAAAGATTTTAATTTTATATTAATTTTTCTAGTATTATTCTAAATCGTTTTCCTTATTGTCTGACTTTGGCTTTTCGAGATCTGAGCATCACTTTAGTTCCTTTAAAAAAAAAATCTCAACCGAGAACTATGGCCGGCCTCTTATTAAAAATATTTGCAATATCTCGCAAGTACTCTTAAAGAAATCATACATTTTATGATTGAAAAAGGATATAGTAGCTTGTGATGATGTGGAAGTGACGTGAACTTAAAAAAGTCAAACATAACAGCAAAAATGGACGGAATGTTGGATGGGGACTCATTTGATGTCATTTTTCAATGTTATAGGACTCGGAATAGCAGTTTTTCTTCTTTAGGACTCAAATGAGATTTCGGGAAAAGATATACGACTCGCGGAGTTGTTATCCCATACGGGCTATGCTGCATAGCAGCAGGCCCATGTATTCTCCTGTGTGGGCCAATTTGTTGAATCTGCTCCTTCGCTATTTTGGGCTTTACATGGGCCAATTTATGTTTGGGCTAGTTGGTCTTAACTACAGTTTGCAGGGATCAACTTGTTGTACCATTAAAGAAAAAAAAAAGGAGTAAATAGTTTTTTATGTCCCTCCACTTTATCCATTTTGCATTAGTTGTCCCTCTTCGTTTGATTTCACTCGTGGTGTCCCCGAACTTACAATTTACCGGGTCACCTTGTCCATTTTACCTACTATTGTAGGTCGATTACTGAGGTGCCGACACGTGTCACAGATTGATATTTTTTAATTCTTTGTTTTTTTTTTCTAAATTTAATTTCTAAAATTTCTTACTTAAATTATAAACTTTTTTCAAAAAATAAATATTAATTTATACATATCTCTCTCTCTATCTCTGCAAATCTCCCTTTCTCTCTCATTCACTCTTGCCCTCCTTCCTCAGCCACACCCACACACCTCACCCTCCTCACTTGTTCACTCCCTTCCTTTTCCTCTTGCATCAGCCTCCTTCTCGTCTTGAACCCATTGATGCGGTTCCAGTGAGGGAAGGCATCGTCGCTCGTGTCCCCTGCTCGCCGCTGCACCTTCTTTAGATCGCCGCTGCCGCCTGTACTACAACATCGAAGGAGGAGCCAGGAGAGGGCAACTGTAACTATTATTAGTAGTGAAATTAATCTATTCCACCACGTAGGTATATTGAGTTGGCCTACTTGTTCACTTCCTAAATTATAGCCTGGAAAATAAGTTGTGGAAGGCCAAGGATCTAACCTCCCCAAAGCAATCATGGAAGGAGATAGATGGCTTTTCTGGTAAGATATCCTTCCATACTTTTCTAAAAGGGATAGAGGTAAGGGCCGTTGGCTGCTTCCAAGATGTGAATGGTTGTGATATTTTTGCGGCGAAGCTGGAGGAATTAGGTGGAGAAGGGTTTTCTTTTTGCGATTTTTTTGTTGTAGGGATATGGTCATCCGAACTTCTTTATCCATTAATTGGTTTATCTTTTTTACAGATTAATTGGTTTCTTTTTTAAAGAGGAATAATTGGTTTCTTTTTTGTTGGTAATCTGAAATTAATGTTTGTGTGCAGGTCAAACACCATCATCTATTATGTTTTTTAGAAAGACGATTTAATTTTAAAAAAAATATTTCTAAAAATAACATTAGGAAAAAATATTAAATAAATAGGTTATGTGCGGGTCCCACTAGCCACGTGTTGGCACCATAGCAATCAACCGGCTATTAAATATAAAAAGGATAATGTGTCCCGGTAAAATGGGACTTGAGAGACAACATGAGTGGAATTAAACGAAGAGGGACAACAAATACGAAATAGACAAAGTGAAAGGATAGAAAAAACTTTTTTACCAAAAAAAAGAGAAATGATCTATTTACTTTTTCTTGTTTTCCATTCGAGTTTTGCCCCCGAATAATCCGGATTCGACTTGGGTCGTGGACCTAAGTATGGTGGGTGAGTATCCAAAAAAAATGTATATAATATTCGCTCACATGTTGTTGTCATAAGATCATCATTTCTTTTCTTATTTTACTATCTAAGAATCGGTCATTTTTTCACAACCATTATTATTAGGGATAGCCCTCCCATGTTCCATAAAAAAAAGGGATTCGAATCGGATTAAAAATTAGTTGATGGCATCATCAAATCTAAGTATCCAAAACCCAATACCCAAATGACTGAATTTTGGTGCTAAAACATGTGGTATGTATAGCTTTCAATTTAGATGTGAACCAACGTTTATCACGTGTTATGCGCATGCCAATATTGACGCGCTGGTCTTTTTTGGGCGGCGTCATAATACCTATTATTACATCTATTCTAACAAATGTGATTTTTGTTTCTTCAATTTATAGCACGGTTATCAAACCCGGACCGGACCGGCCGGTTGCACCGAGTTACCGTGATCCGGAGACAAATTCTGGTTTTTATCTTTCTGGTTTATACCCTCCAAAAACCCGGCCGGGTCTGCGAGGTTCTCCGGGTTTTCCGGTTTTTTTTTATTTTATTGACCCGTTTCCGGTTTCCGGGTTAAAAGTCAAAAAATTCAAAAAAATTGTCTTGGTCAGACCATGATCAGACCTTTAGTTGGATCTTTATATAAAAATATTATTCCTAATACCGATCAGACCCGGTTGGACCCCAGTTAGACCTCTAAAATAGCGACCCAGCCACTGAAACGGGTCAATGGCCGGGCCGGGTTCAATAACCTTGATTTATAGTGTGATTCATCTCATTCTGTCTCAATTCAAAAAAAAAAAAAAATTCCTTCTGTCTCATATGTATAAAAAAATTAATGCAATGTTGAACTAATTAGTATTAATCGTCAAATCTCTATATAAAGATTTTAATTTTATATTAATTTTTCTAGTATTATTCTAAATCGTTTTCCTTATTGTCTGACTTTGGCTTTTCGAGATCTGAGCATCACTTTAGTTCCTTTAAAAAAAAAAACTCAACGGACAACTATGGCCAGCCTCTTACTAAAAATATTTGCAATATCTCGCAAGTACTCTTAAAGAAATCATACATTTTATGATTGAAAAAGGATATATATATGATCTATCTTTCATTTCTAATTCTGAAATGAAATATATGATTCGAGTCGGGATTTTTTTTTTTTTGATGCTAATTCGAGTCGGGATTAGCTAGTCAGGCCAAGCTTGGAAATCGAAAAGGAAATCATATATTTTGTCCGTTCATATTGGATCTATTAATAAAGTCATCGATTAGCATTAAAAAAGTCTAAATTTTGCAGCAACATCCATACTCTCTATTTGTTCAACTAATTAATTAAAAAATTAAGCTCAGAGGGCTAGCAAGTTTGGAAAGCAGCAGACATGGATAGGTCGAGGAACAATTTTTTATATTCTGACCTTTTTTCTTCTTGGTTTAGAACTGCTTGCAACCAATTTGGAGTATTGGTTTATGATTTAATGATATCTTATCCATTAACATATTTCTTTAATAAATCTGCAGGTTTCCTGTAGGCTCAAAAAACTCGCTTGTTATAAAACATTTTGTACTGATCAAACGTCAATAATTAATCATATATATGTAAGAAGAACAAACAAAGAAAGAGACAGAATAAGAATTGCTCCAATTGAACTGCCAGTAGTACCAAAGGATCCCAACCAATAACCATCCTGGGAATTTATTTAGTTAATAGTAGCAGAAAACCAAAAGGCACAAACACAACAACGACAAATGACAAGTACTTATACAAGCTTATTGTAAAGCATAATTGATGACATTTTGACCCGATAAGAAAAAGCATAATTAATGATATATTTAAGGCTGCATGCAGCTTTCAGTATCGATCATCAGACAGGAATGGGGTTGACAAGCAAGGCTTCCATCATCTCTTTTGTGGTAGTATCTGCAAAAACAAANATATATATGTAAGAAGAACAAACAAAGAAAGAGACAGAATAAGAATTGCTCCAATTGAACTGCCAGTAGTACCAAAGGATCCCAACCATCCTGGGAATTTATTTAGTTAATAGTAGCAGAAAACCAAAAGGCACAAGCACAACAACGACAAATGACAAGTACTTATACAAGCTTATTGTAAAGCATAATTGATGACATTTTGACCCGATAAGAAAAAGCATAATTAATGATATATTTAAGGCTGCATGCAGCTTTCAGTATCGATCATCAGACAGGAATGGGGTTGACAAGCAAGGCTTCCATCATCTCTTTTGTGGTAGTATCTGCAAAAACAAAGCAATCGACGAAGTCCCCGTATAGAGCTTCCATTACCCTGGCATAACCAAGAAAAATCTTGAGAATCTTCTTTGGAATAGCAGCAGCTTCTTTCATGAACCCTTCGTTCAAAGATTTCCAATCATCTTCTATAAACTTCTTTATGGCATCATGTGCCTCCTCTTTTGACACTCCATATTCCTTCATATAACATTCAACAGTTGAAGCAACGTGTCCCCTTTTCTGCTCAAACTACATGGATGCATTTTAGAAACATTAGACTCATGATCAATATTATGTATATATATATATATTTGATGATCACCATGAACCATGTAATAACTAAGCTATATTTAAATATTGAACCATATATTCTAACAATACCTCATGCGTTGCAATATCATCCACGAGCCTGCAGTGATCCTCTTGAGCTACTATCATTTTTGGATATGCAACCAACCAATCATAGACCTCCTTTGTAGCCTCAGGCATCACACCCGCAATTTGATGGGTGAACATGCATGAGCAAGTGCTAACTGTGCTTACTGCTCTATGTTCCTCGAACTTTGGAACATAACCTTCATTCAACCATCTTGCTTCTGTAGTGTAGGCCCTAATTGGCATTTTTACCTGTAATATATTAATGATCACGTCAGACTTCAGTATAGTAATTAATTAAAAATATATTTTTAATTACCGCTTCTTTTATGTACTGCATGCAATATGATCTTCCTTCCTTGGATGCTTCCTCCTCAATTTCTTTGAAGTAGTCTAGCATTGCCTGAAAAGGCAGCTTCATGTAATCTGGGAGACGCTTCATGCTGGTATCCCACCTGAAAAATTATGGAATTTCGTTTCTCTTCAGTAATATAAGGTTTGCGTTCCTTGCTTGCTATATATATGCATATATGCTAATTATAAAAGGACAAATTGTATCTAATACCAATTAAGGTATATAGTATAGGTATACCTTTCAATTGTGTCAGTGAAGAGCTCGAGCTCATCAAGGGTACCATAAGCGTCATACATATCATCGATTATAGTAAAAATTTGAGCAGATTTGACTGCTATTCCTCGGCTCAGGACGTCTTCAGGATCAGGAAATATCGCGAATCCCCAAAAGAAGCACTCGATCAATCTATCTCGGCCGAAAGGAAGCTTTCTTGCAAAATCCAACTCTGTCCACCACCTGTAATAAATTCATATATAATCTAATGGTTAAAAGGTATTTTTTTTCTTGTCCTTAATGTGTATATATATATAACAAGAGTACCAATGCGCTACAATCGGTAGGTATGTAAAAAGTATATGTACTTACTCGGTGAGGCTTCGAACCTCTTCCCGATATATACTTTGCACTACATTGAAATCCAACTTGGCTAGCTTCAAGACAACTTCATTGCGTGCATCAAGTTTCTCGTAGATGGGGATGTACTGCAATTGTTCATACTTCTCCACCTTCCTTTGCAGAGGACGATGTAAAGTGCGGTTCACTTGCTCAGCAACAGGAGAGGGCAAGTCATTCACCAAAGATTTGAGGTGTTCCCTGGTGATTTCACGGGCCTCATCTAGGATCTTCTCTCCAGGAATACTGAGGTATGAAGCCTCATACAGGTTAAACAAACCTACCCAATCTTTGCTTAGATTTTCCTTGAAGTTGCCCTTGGCGTCCACAAATTTGTGAAACACATCTGGTCCAAAATCAACAACAAGCACTTACTAAGATGATCATATCGAAATTTTTCAAAAAAAAAAAATGGTCATATCGAATCATTCATCAAAGCAAGGATAATGATAGTTTTTTTTAGCATAAAAGAAAGGACAATGATATGTACGTAGTTATATAGATTCCGACTAAAATATCTTTATTAAAAAGAAATAAAGATAGACAAATATATGTTTAAGAAATGTGGTAATTGAGATTAGTATAGTAGAAAAAGGGAAAAAATTGAATGTGTCTAACACTTCTGAGTACAACGGGTGGACAAATATTGGGGATGGAGGCGGTATATATATTCTACAAAACTCAATTAAGTCCAAACTAAGTTTAAGCTTTCAGGTTATATTTACTAAAAAGAAAACAAAAAAGAACATATTTAACATGTAGCTGCATTAAAGATTATAAACAGAAGAATTACATACCATTAGTATGAAAAAAAAAAAGAAGAATAAGAATAACATATACCAGAAGAAACATAGTAGCCACGTTGTCTTAGTAACCGAAAGCCAAGAGCAATGGTAGAGATATCCTCACTACCATGATACTCATCCATTTTGAGGATTTGTAGTATTGCATCGTCAATTTCTTTCTGGAAATGGTATCCAATCCCCAATCGGATCACATCATCTATCAGGCTCAGTTTCTCCAAAATCTTGTCTTCTGGTGGAGGAGTTGTCAGCATTTTCCTCACTTTCTCCTTCAAAACTCCAGCTTCATCTTTCCATGCACTCACCAACATCTGTGTAATATCCCGGATATTGTTGACTATTAATTATGTGCATATGCACCCAAGAAAAAAAGACTGGAAAATAAAGAAAAGGGAAACATATATGGTGGTTGTTGTTTGATCACCTTGTCCTCAGGCTCGCGCTTCAGGAAGAAGTCACCCCATGCAGTGGGGTGGAAGTCTGCAGTTCGGCGAACTTGAGCTCCTTGTGCCTCTACTTGAAGGGCCATCTCTTCCTTACACAAAGAAGTTGCAAGTTTATTGCACTGAGATAGTGAGAATAATGAGTCTTTTGTGCTCCTAGCTTGCTTGAATGGTCTTGTATTTATAGGCAGAAATTAGCCAAAACCCTTTAGAATTTTTTATTTTTTTTGGTCAGGACGGATATTTCATTAACTGAATCAGAAATACAATAGTTTAAATCTTATTTTTAATAGTAACAATAGTTTAAAACTTACCAACCATTCCGACTTAATTAACAACCAAAGAAAAACAAATGCATTAACTAAAATGTACCTAGGCCATCCAAAAGGATCTGAAAAACCAAAGCATGGTAATCAAGATAGCGACAACAGTTCTGTGCTGCGAATCGGGACCTCGATAATTAAACTGGCATAACACAGGCGACATAAGACTAGTTAATCCCATCAGCAATTATATTTTTAATCTGATTTTGTATCGGCCAAAACCTTCATGCATGATGAACTCTACATTTTAACCCTTTAATGTAGATCATGAGATGTGGACCTTAAACTTGAAATGAGTCAATTAGTTTTTTTTGGTACATCGGAATTACATAAATAACACCCAAACCTTAGAAATTACTAATAGTTGTAGTAAAGAATTCTATTTTCTTTAAATAAGATTCTAAATTCGAGTTTTTGTAGGCTCACTCCTAGTAATAAATCATTTCTGGAATTAGTAGGATCTGTAATTTTTAGCATAAAAAAGTAGGATCTGTAATTTATATGAGCTGCATTCCTGGTACGGTGGGACTGTATCTTTGACTTAGCATTAGTGTTTTTTTTTTCTTTTACTGCTAAGCTGTTCACGGAATACTCTTCCAATAAAAAATGCGTAGTACATATATCATGCAATAATATGTGACTTGGTGGTAAAAACTTGCTTTGCTCCCTTGCCAAACTTAATTAAGGTCGAAACTAGCTTGGTGGTTCTTTTTCTTTATTTTGGTCCCCCAACATTTCTCTCCTAACCTGAAGTTAGAGACATGTCCACTGAATGAGCCATCATCTGGTCTAGCCTTTATAACAAGCCAAATGCCCACCCTAATGACAGCACAAGCACAAGATCAAGAGCAACAAATGAAAAAGAGACCCAAAAGAACTTCTAAAATTGAACTGTACCACCACTATTAAAAAAGGATCTCAAGCATTATTGGACTTTCTACTTAGCAGCTGAAACCAAAAGAGAGAGAACAAAAAAAAAAGTATTCAAAACCTTTATAGCCTATAAAAAAAAAAAGAAAAAACACAAATATTAATAAAGAGAAATCACCTAACTAGCTAAATAATTATGATGTTCTACAAGCTAGTAAAGTGAGCTGTCTTCGATAAGGAATAAGTAAAGAAAAAGTTATCTCGTATCAAAAAAGAAAAAGAAAAAAGGGTTCCTAGAAGCGTATTATAAAAAGCAATCATTTGGGAAAGGGATTGAGCAAAAAAAAATTGGGAATGGGATTGACGTTGCGGAATTCAAATTGCCATTAATTATCCTTATTACCCCCACCACCCACGCCGCCAACCCCCTTGGTCCATCATCATACTAGCTAGGTTGTGCCGCTGTAGATTTTCATCTCATTTTGACCTATTTATCTTAATGGAAAGTGGTTGCATAATTGGAAGAAAAATAATTGTAGTCCCAACCTTACACCTTAAACCTAAATAACCCCTCTTGTTTGAAAAGCAAGAATACAAAACCTTACCCGGCTAGTCAATATGTGCTTTGTTAATGGCAGTAGTAGCAATTTTTTTTTTTATTCTCATATGGTGTCCGGAGCTTTGCATAATTAATCCAGTTCTATCCGGGTTGTTTCCCGAATTATGGTGGGTGAGTTTCTCAAAATAAAGATTTTCTGCATACACGAAGATTCGAACATGAGATTTTGCTTAAATGGAGCCAAATCGCTTACGATTTGGACCAACCCTATGTTGATAGGAATGGCAATTTCTTTGACATGGGCTTTCTCCATTCATAATTTTCCAAGCGCTTTGACCGCTTTCCATAGATTTCTGCATTTCAATGCTGCAGGAGCTTCCATCTCTACGTTTGATATGTAAAATCTGCTAATTAAGAAGCGCTAGTTTGTGTATTGTGTAATTGGGATTAGTAATTAACTTGATATGGCAATTATAAAAGAAGAAAGAGGAGAAAGAGGATCGATCAAGCGTCGATAACACAGCACCTACTAAACAATCATCAACATCAAAGTCACCTGCATCTCCCAGTATATATGCGTTCACAAATAGAATTAATTAGAATAAAATAGAAATATATAGTCAGCTGGAAAATGAAAACTGTTGGATATTAAACTAAGCCTAGTTAATTTGGGTTTAAAAGTATTTATGTTATTGGGTTTTAAGAGTCCAAGTCCAGTTCGATTTAGGAGTCTTGTCCGTTAAGTCTGAGTTTATATAAATAGGTGTGTCAGGGTTTTATTATTAAGTATTATCTGTGTAGCAAGATAATAATTGTGAGAAAAATACCGAGGGTGTGGCTACCGTGAGGGGCACCGAGGTGTCGCCTAGTTTATGTTGTGTGAGAGATTTAAAATTAAATAATAAAAGTTTGTGTGTTTGAACAATTTCTATATCCTACAATTGGTAACGGAGCCTGTGAAGATCCGTGAAGACGCTGCACAAATAGAGGAAGAAGAAGAAAAAAAATTGTGTTCGAGTTCGAGAAAGAAAAAAAAAGATTTGTTCGTGAAAAGAATTGTGAAAAAAATTTCGGGTTGCGTGAATTTGTTGGAGGAAAGATTGGCAAGGAAAAAAAAATAAAGAGTTGCATTGATTTATTGAAGTTGTGTAAAAAAAAGAAGGATGTGTCGTGCAAAAAAAAAAGGTTGCGACGTGAGACCTGCAAGTCAATCCAAGGGAGAAAAGTGAAGCTAGGTGGCTGGTATGTTTACTTAGTGTTATTTGTCAATAGAAGACAAAAAAAGGGAAAAAGGCAAGTTGATTTGTTCGTGGGGCTGTGCAAAGTGACCGAAAACCAAATTACAGCACCAGATAGAAAAGAATTTGGTGACGCAGGAAGGAAAAAAATTGGTTAGTTTCTTTGGTGGTTTGTATTTGATGTAGTAGATTGGTTTGTGTTGAAGGATTATTTTCACATGGATACACAGTATGAAGAGTGTCTTATTTTTAAATTTAATGGTAAAGATTATTTTGAGATATGGTGGAGGCAGATGAGGACTTTCTTTAAACACATCAAAATATGGAATGTTATCCAGAATTGGATTCAGACAAGTATGGGATGCTATCCAGAATTGGATTCTATCCAGAATGGGATTCAGACGCATACACAAGAAGAGGTGGAGAAGAATGATGAAGCACTGCACTACCTCAAACAACAGGTAGAGATTGATTCTTTGCTGAAAACTTATGGTGGCTCAAAGGATGTGAAAAAAACTAGTTTGCAGAGGTGAGAAAAGAGTTTGAGCTTCTCCGCATGGGAGAAAATGAAATAATTGATGGTTATTTTTGTCAGGTACAGAAATTGGAAAATAGTTTGAGAGTCAATGGTGAGAAGATGACAGATCTTCAAGTTGTCAAGAAAATTCTCCAAAGCCTACCATCCAGTTATGATTGCAAGGTGAAAGCTATTGAAGAATTCCAAGATCTCAAGACTTTAACAATTGATGTGTTAAAAGGTAAACTGATTGTGCATGAGAATCGCCTCAATTTTAGGAAGGGGATGACAAGTGAACAAAGACAGTGTGGCAACAATGGCAATTGCAATCAAGTCTATGCTAAATTGGTGATGACTGGAGTTAGTAGTTCTTGTGGTTCAGAGACATTGACTAGTTACGTCATGGAAGACAGATTTGTTGATGAAGCTAGAAGACTCGGAAGAATTAAAGTGGAAAGTTCATCACTGTCTGATTTCAGTCAAGATTCCAATTTTAATGGTGAATGCTACAGATTTTCCAGAATCATGGTGGAAGAATTATTTTCTCAAGAGGAGGAAAGAGAAGAGTCAGTGGTTCAAGAAAATAATTTTTCTTTCCAGGAAGACAATGAAGGCGAACAGATAGAAGCTGAACAAGAGGAGGAGAAGAAAGATCTGATAATTGCTGAAAATATTTTGTTCTTTCAGGGAGATAAATTGAAAAAGATTGAACAAGAAGAGAAGAGAAAGCCCAAAAAGGTTGAAGGAAAGGAAGTTGAAGAAATTAGTTTTATCTGTGGTGAGAAAATTGATTTTATTGGTGTTGATCAATTTTTCTCAACCAAGGATGTGAATAATGCTATTATAAGCAATTTTGTTAAGAGTGTTCTTGAAAGCAACAAAGAATGGGAGACAGTCTAAGATGTCATCGACAAGCAAGATGAAGTCTGGAAGATGCACTTGAAGTATACACTGCAATTTGGAATGGAGGTGAAGCTGAAGATTTGGTTTGACTCAAGGAAGATGTTACTGTTTCAATCGAAGTTTGAGTTAGTCACTGCAACAACAATAGCGTTGAAGACATTTACAATTGATGGGATTGGTTAGAGTCATGTTTTTACTTATAAGCTTAGTTTAAGGGAGACATTGTTGCGTATTAAACTAAGCCTAGTTAATTTAGGTATAAAAGTATTTATGTTATTGGGTTTAAGAGTCCAAGTCCAGTTCGGTTTAGGAGTCTTGTCCGTTAAGTAAGAGTCTATATAAATAGGTGTGTCAGGGTTTTACTATTAAGTATAGCTGTGTAACAAATCAAGAGTTGTGAGTGTAGCTACCGTGAGAGACACCGCAGTGTCGCCTAGTCAATTGTGAGAGGTTTCAAAATTAAATAAAAGTTTTGTTTGTGTATTTGAGTGATTTCTATATTCTACAGAAACAGATAATCTTGTCCCATCATCAACCCATGTAGATATGTACTTTTTATTTTTATCAATATATATTTATATATTGTATTTGAACATGTCATATTTAATTTAAATAAAAATCTTCGTTTTATCAAAAATCTAAAATATATACTGAACATGTACATCTGTTTTAAAATGGTTTCTTTCACACTTGGTGAATGTTTTTAATATTTTATTATATCAATTAATTTTTATATTGAAAAACAACCCAACCAACCCTTTTTGTTTTCTTTGAAATTGAGTTCTAACTGATGATGTAGGGGGAATGGAATCCTTGAACCTTGATTTGATTTGTCTAGGAGGGTAATTTTATTTTAAGCTGTTCATGCAAGTTCGATATATAATATACATTAATTCTGCTTTACTAATGTAATAGATCAAGGCGCATCAACCTAGTGTTGGGCCCGGTGGCACTATCTTGCGGAAATAATATCACTTAACAAAGAAGATAAACAAGTGGAGGACAAAAAGAGACAAATGACACACAGTATTTAACGTGGTTCACCCAAATACCGGGCTACGTCCACAATCCCGATCCCACCGGAAAAACTTCCACTATAAATAGTAGGCTTACAAGAGAGACTTCCCTAAATTTTAGGGGTATAATCAACCTAGAGTTCTACCCAAAATAGTGTCTCACAAGGTGTTTCTCAAGTGTTTGTCAAAAATACCCCTAAGGTATTTTTTCTCATTATTTTGTCAGTTCCTAATTTAAGGAGGGAATTTTCTTCTCAATTTTTCTTCCCTCCCACACACTCTCTCTTTCACTCTCTTATTCACACTTGTTGTGAATGTTGGGATGCTTTGAAAAGGAAATGAGCAGCCTATTTATAGGCATCTCGTCAGGGACCAATTTGCAGAAACCAAGAACTTCAGGGACTGATTTGCAAAACATTTAGTGCTCCACTAATTGCTGATTAGTGCTCCACTAAATGCTGATTAGTGCTCCACTAGCAATTAGTGGTAGGCCCCATATGTTGTTGGAACCCAGCACCAACAATTCTCCCCCTTTCGACTACATATTGGGGGGATCCACTAGTCCGGCAGCTTCACGGCAATATTCAAAAGTCTTGTTCTCATGCAAGGATTTCATCTCTTCCTATATAGCTTTTATCCATTTCTCCTTATGCTCATCATTCACAGCTTCATCACAGCTTTCTGGTTCTCCTCCGTCAGTGAACAATGAGTACTCGTTCGGGGAGCATCTAGTAGAGCGTTGCACAACTCTACCATACCTTGTGCGATAAGGAGAATTACTTGATGGCTGAGGAAGGTCATCTCTAGCTGTATCATCAGCTGCATTGCCATCATCCTCAATAGCACCCGTTGGCTCATTTTCAACAGGATCATCTGGAATTGCAGGATGAATATCCTGAACATCATCTCCAACTTTTCTTGGTGTCTCAATTGGAGGTAACTGAAACTCCTCTTGATCATCACTAGGCTTCTCTACTTTGTCTATGTCTTATATGGTCTGATCCTCCATAAAGACAACATCTCGACTCCTGATAAGCTTCTTCTCGACTGGATCATAGAATCTATAGCCAAACATGTCTTGAACATAGCCGATGAATACACACTGTCTTGTCTTGGCATCTAGTTTGCTTCTTTCATCCTTGGGGATGTGAGCATGAGCTTTACACCCAAATACTCGTAGGTGATCGTAGGAGATGTCTCTTCCTAACCACACCGTCTCTGGAGCCTCATACTGAAGAGGAACACAAGGTGAATGGTTCAGCACATAAGCTGCTGTAAGTAGTGCTTCACCCTAAAAGACTTGTGGTAACTTCGAGTGAGAGAGTAAGCATCTGGTTCTCTCAATCAAAGTTCTATTCATCCTCTCAACTAAGCCATTCAACTGTGGAGTTTTGGGTGGAGTAAACTGATGCCAAATACCATGCTCTTTGCAGTAAACATCAAATGGACCTATGTACTCACCACCATTATCTGTCCGGATGCACTTCAGCTTCTTTCCAGTCTCTCTTTCTACCATAGATAGGAACTGCTTGAAGACTGATAACACTTGATCTTTAAATTTCAATGTGTAAGCCCAGGTTTTCCGTGAGTGATCATCAATGAAGGTCACAAAATACTGGGCACCACCAAGGGATTTGTTGAAAGGCCCGCAGAGATCTGAGTGTACCAGTTCTAGCACATCTTTCTTTCTGGAAGGAGGAGAGCTCTTGAAAGAAACTCTATTTTGCTTACCAGCTAGACAGTGACTGCACTTCTTCAGCTGGATTTGGTTCAATCCTGACAGAACATTCTTCTTAACCAGCTTTACCATTGACTTCTCACCCATGTGTCCAAGGCGTCTATGCCACAACTGGACCTTGTCTTTATTTTTCACAACATTTGTCATTTGTTGAGGGAGTCTTGCTTGGATCACGTACAACCTTGACACTTTTGTTCCACGTGCCACTATCAGTGAGCTTTTAGTGAGCTTCCATTGACCATTGCAGAAGGTATTACAAAAACCTTCCTCGTCTAGCTTATCAACAAAGATTAGATTCAGACGCATATCTGGAATATGCCTGACATCCTTTAAAAGTAGCTTCATCCCGTTCATGGACTCTAGGCAAACATCTCCTTTGCCGATGACCGTTGAGAATTTGTCATTTCCCATTCTTACAGTCCCAAAATTACCAGGAGTGTAAGATGAGAAGAGTTCTCTCTGTGGTGTAGTATGAACAGTAGCACCACTATCAACTACCCAGCTTGTCTCCTGGATAGTAAGGTTGATGATATCATCATCACAAACTACATTGAACTCTCCGACAGAATTTGCTTCATCATCACTGCTTTCTTCTTTCTTCACATCTTTGCCTTTGTTCTTCTTCTGGTCCTTTTTGAACTGTAGGCAGAATCTCTTGATGTGGCCCTTCTTCTTGCAGTAATGGCACTCAACATTTGCAAATTTGTTAGACTTTCCTCTTCTCTTGTCTCTGCTACTTTGACCTATGTTTTGGCTTCTCCCCCTCGTCACTGTGGCCAAGACCTCTAACTATGAAGAAGATGAGCCTTGTGTTCTTCGTCTCATCTCTTCATTCAGAATGCCACTTTTGACGGTTGCCATACTCACGACACCATTAGGTGCAGAGTTTGTGATTGAAACCTTCAAGGTTTTCCATGAATCTAGGAGTGTCGCCAAGACCATAAGAGCAAGCACCTCATCGTCGAATTTTATGCCCATGCTAGACAGTTGGTCCACGATCCCTTGCATCTCATTAAGGTGATCTGCAACCATTTTGCCTTCTTGGTATTTTACTTGCATTAGCTTCGTCAAGTAAAATAGCTTGTTGTTCCCTGTCTTTGAGGCATATAATTCTTCGAGCTTTTCCCACAGCGTTCTAGCATGCTCAATGCCAGAAACGTGGTTGTAAACATTATTCTCAACAAATTGTCGTATATAACCGCAGACTTGGATGTGTTCAAACTCCCACTCCTCGTCTGACTTTTCTTCAGGTTTTACCAGACTAAACACTAGTAAATGCATCTTCGTCACGAACAGGAGATCCTTCATTTTGTTTCTCCATAGGTAGTAGTTTGTACCATCAAGGGTGATCATCTTGTTTATTCTCGCCTCCATCTGGATCAAAGACTGACTAGCTCCTCGATCTAGGAAAATCCTTGCGGTGAATAGTGCCCGTGCAAGTAATGAATTGAACTGATTCGATAATTCCCAAGAAAGATGGCCTAGCCGATCTCCTAAGACAGAATTATCATTCCAAGATAAATCCCCAAGAAATACTGGAGGAACAATGGTTCACTTAAAACCCAGCCTCCTAGACAGGACTTACTTGCACAGTGTATTAATTCACAACTTAAACCCGACAAAGGCGGCTTAGCCGACCAATAACTTCAAATAGCCAAAAGGATGTACCTTAGGCTCTGCTACCAGTTGTTGGGCCCGGTGGCACTATCTTGCGAAAATAATATCACTTAACAAAGAAGATAAACAAGTGGAGGACAAAAAGAGACAAATGACACACAGTATTTAACGTGGTTCACCCAAATACCGGGCTACGTCCACAATCCCGATCCCACCGGAAAAACTTCCACTATAAATAGTAGGCTTACAAGAGAGACTTCCCTAAATTTTAGGGGTATAATCAACCTAGAGTTCTACCCAAAATAGTGTCTCACAAGGTGTTTCTCAAGTGTTTGTCAAAAATACCCCTAAGGTATTTTTTCTCATTATTTTGTCAGTTCCTAATTTAAGGAGGGAATTTTCTTCTCAATTTTTCTTCTCTCCCACACACTCTCTCTTTCACTCTCTTATTCACACTTGTTGTGAATGTTGG